>JBAMJV010006199.1:0-183864 GCA_037951105.1 Echinarachnius parma
ACTCACTACTACTACTACTACTACTACTACTACTAATAATAATAATAATAACAATTGATAGTGAACAATAATAACCTCTCCCATCCCCCTCCACCCCCAGTTTTCACAACAGATCTACGCAAAGAGCATGCGTAGTGTGCTAGTAGGAAACGCACTGAGTGTGTTCAACCTACAATGCGTGCATGGTATAGGTTCGCATAGATACGTGCTGCAGATCGTGTCGATAGCGTAGAGCAAATGGTCTCGTCTCATTGTTATGAGCTATTGTTAAAGATTCACGAAGCGTGCACAGAGAATAGCTCGGAAAGCGTGGCCAAAGCGAACGGAGTAGTCGTGTGAGATTGTGGGCAAAGAGCGTGAACGAGCTACCATTGTATCATTAAATCGATCGATATTGTCGGCGCTTCCCTGGCGCTTTGATCAAAATGTTGGAGAACGCAGAGAGAGCGTGGTTTATGTGTGCCCGGCAGCAATAAGGTAACCGTTTGGATATTGACATGTCCACCGGAGTAGGGTATTTAAGTAACCCCGTGTGTCATTTTGTCAATTTAGACGCACATATTTTTCAAATTATGACCATGTGAAAAAGAAAAGTTTCTTTTTGGGTAAAATACATTTACAACAAATATCATAGAAATCCAACCAAAGTGAGTCATTCAAGCACATCCCTTGAATGTTTTCCATACACTATATTCTTGTTTTAATCGTCCCCCGAATGTCCCTTCCAAGTTATACTCTATACATCTCTCTCTAAATCCCATTACCTTGCTTGTTTTTGTATGTAAAAAAAGCTCATTGACTGATCATTATCAAGTGTATGCTATAATTCCCTCTGATAATAGGATCAGGCTACGAACCCATTGAACTTGAAGACAGATGTCATGTTTCAAAGGATAGTATAGAGCTCTCTCTCCTGCGCTTTTCCTTGTATCATATCGTCATGGTGATCATGGGATGGAGAAAACGTATGACTGCTTACCATTCCTTCCAAAGTGTATGCCAGCCAAGAAGCAGCCCATACTCCGCATCCGGATTTTTAACAGCAATCCCGGAGGCGTAATGGTAAGTATGATTTCGCTTCAATTTCTTATTTGGGTAAATGCATGCCAACGTGCAAACAAAAGCACAGTCCTATTTATCAATTTTATTTGGTTGCAGAGAATATAAAAACATGCTCTAAACACGTATTAGTAATTAAAGTGAGATATGATAATGATCAAAATGTACTTTAGTTCGGTGCTCATTATACATGTTATTTCATTATTGATTAACAACCTCATTAGCAGATTTGATCACAAACAATCAATACAAAATTGCAAATACACTTAACTATGTGCTATTTTGTCTTTACAAACAAACCAAACCACTTCTTGAGGAAATTAACTTAAGTTCCAGACAAGCTGTAACCAATGGTTTGTATACAATTTGATCAGAAATATCTAAACTTCACTTATTTACTAGAAGAATATAATAAACAACATGCTCTTGAGTTTATCTCGTCAAGTTGTTAACCAAACTGTCCTCAATACAATTTTGGCGAAAAGTGAATATCGAAAGAAATCTGTAGAAGCGGGGATCGAGAGTATGGTACGCATGTGTGGCAACCCTCCCACTCATTCCTCATTTAACAAAAGACATTTTATAAAATGCCACTCTAGCTACTCGTTACTACAATGCTTCGTATCGCACTTCATCATTTTGAATGGTGGTTAGGAGCGCAGTACGAGCGCAACTGATGTGACGGGGTATTAGGGCGCAGTTAAATACATTTTACAGGTAAAACGAGAAGGGGAAAACAAACAAAAATTATGAAAATTTGAACCTGAGTATGAACAGCGTCAATACATAAACATCTATACAAATACTAATTAATAATAAATGTGAGATTTCAATAAGTTCTTTTGCTTTTGATGGAATTTGCTCTGAAGAATTTGTAACAGAAAATAATGTTGAAATGATGTAATAATATTTCTTATAAGAGATAAGCTCTCATATCGTGTCGATGTCCACAGTCTTACAAGCTAAATAACATGGACTTGCCCAGGAGTATAACTTGATTTATATCCATGATGTTAATAAATAATGTCATAATTGTGGTCTTGGCCTAGAATGTCTATGCCGAGGAAGAACCCTTCAACCATAAGGCAGCTTGCCCTAGAAATCAGATTCATTTTGACTATGGCAAAGGCGATATGAAGATTACCTGCAAGCCACAAGGATTCAAAGAGCAGTGTGAGGTGAGACAAGTAAATAATGCATAATAAATGAGGAAATTGTGTTTTAACTGTTGCGCATACTGGATGTGAAAAGATCAATGAATTTCTATGTCAGTTATGCATTTGGTTGGGTGAGTTACATATCAGTACCTTTATTTCCGTCATATTTACAGTAAATATCATCAACATTTCCTAAAACCTTACTCAAAGATGAAAAAACCGAGCAAATTCTGATTCGATTTCCAAATGTGTGATTTATATCTCATATTGTGAGATACCATCTTCGAGCGTGCAAGTTGTTTTGCTGCTGCTGCAATCCTTGTTCGACGTTGGCATCGTTTCACAAGTTTCTTTGCAACTCATTTCTTGTACAAACTTTGCCCAGTGCAGTTATCAGGATAGTGTGACATTTCACAAGCGTAAACGGTAAAGCAGTTAAAGAGTACCAATACATTTGCATGGGATCCCGGTTTATAGAGCAGTGCATATGTTAGTAACGTTTTAGAATCTTTCGAAAAAGTAGTTATATATTTCAATGCTTCATGGGTCTTCTCCATGAATTGGGATCCTGCTCATTTAGACTTTGAGTAGGATAACGGAAAGAATTAGACATGTAAAATGTATCATATTGATAGTGTATTATAATCAATGGACAAAAACACATTTTGAATGTTTTGTTAATGTATTTGCAGGATGTCAAAGAAGACACATTGATGAACATAAACAGTTCATACTGGTGTTTCCCATTGGACTTGACGGATGATCCTGAAATTAATGTCGATGTGACCATGAAACAATCGATGGCAGAGCCCAATAAAGTTTTCAAATTTCAGACTGAGTTTGAAGGTAGAGTATGCAATATGAAAGCCTCATGAAACTGGATGCAAATATTTCCTTAATAGAGTGATCCATTATCTGTGTACAATGTAACCACAATCACTTTGAGCTTTCATACTCCTGTTGTACCTTTTTGTTTGGCTAAAAGGGACAGGTCCACTTTTACAAAAACAGCTTTCAGTTGACGGATGGGGATCAATGTAACACGCAAACAAAAAATCAGAGCGAACAGCCCTCTAATTTGGATTCTACGAATGAAAAACGAATGCGTCCCTCCATTCAAACTATATATCGGTCAATAAAGGAGTTCAGCTGATTTAGCATAATATTACAACAATATAGTACTAATTCTCGTAAAGGTATTGTGAAGCCGACATTTGTTAACCTATGTCACGGAAAAAGATCTCAAAAAGAAAGATTATAATTACATGTAGTCAGTTTAAGCGATGGTTGGGTATTTTGCTTGGTAAACGCTCACACATTAGTAGTTATGCGCGGGTCACGTATCTAGCGTGGGTCACGTAGGGGTCATGCATACCGATCTGGCACTCCATGAAATCTTTGTACGAACTTACTCACCGGCCGAAAATACGTATGTTCCTATTTATCCGACGTCCCTTTTTAAATTAAGTTTTAGGTCTATAACTCCAAGAAAAAGAGATTACAAGCCCAAATTTGTTCAGGCATGCTATTAAATGACATTTCCTTTCATATAAGAGAATAACCTCGGAATTTTCGAATTTTGGCTTTCAAAAGAGGATCTCTCCCTTTAAGGTAACAGAAGAGCGAAATGGTAATTTTTTCTCCAAATGTCGCCCAAAATTTGGAGAAACATGTATTCAAGATTAAATTTGAAAGCGTCTATGGACACAATTATAAGTACATATCATCATAGCTATTGATAGTACATTAATGCACTACAGTCAATCTGTATAATCCTATATAAAGCAGCCAACCTCTCCAAAAAATTAAATGGAAGCTCTTATTACCAATAATGTGAAAGAATATAATTATACTAATATAGGATTGTCCAAATTTGGCCAAGAAACCGCCTACTAATTGATATATTTGCGAACTTATATATCTAGTTCAATGAAATAGATATCGCCAGCGAGGAATCGCCCATACGCTACGTGTATTACGACAACGCGGTTGTCCACGTGGCGGTACGATCATACCTCCGATATATTTGTATTTAACGATGCTTAGGTTCGGATTTTACCACACAAGCCCTATTTCAATACATATTCAACAATACTGATACATTTAGATGTATTCGGCTACTTTCCCGAAACTGATCTTGGGCTTTAAGTGATCCCTATCATTCTGAGAAAACCAATGGCATGGTACATGTCTATAGATGTGACATATCTTCAGTGGCCGCTTGTCTTGTTCCCTTGAATGGTCACGATACACAGGTTTAAACTGTATTTAAGATCTTGATTACAATTTGAAATTAATCAATGAAAACATTTAAATACAATTTCTTTATAATTTAAAGGGATAGTTAAATTCTGGTAAAGAGAGAACAGTTTTGCTCAAACATAATATTAGTAAGCAAAACATGCACGACTACATAACAAATTCATAGTCATAACTCCATGCTCAAGAGGAATACAAAAGTACAAATGACTTGTTATCATTTAAAAAGAGCCGTTAAAATTCAAGAGGGCGCTCTCTACACAATCATCGGTTTAAATAAAAATAAAATATTGTGCACGTGATGTTTTGTTGAAATAATGATTAGATAGAGAGATAATCAAAAACTATCTACAAACCTCTTTTGCACATTTTGAATTGTTACAGCATATGGACAAGTTTTTATTGAAAACGCGCATTAGACTAACACGAGCATACGACGCGAATAAAATCTATGCTTTATGCATTACAACGTGCAAACAAACGGCTTTCAATTCACGTTGGAGATGGACTATGTACTCGACAATGGCAGCGCGCTACATGCACGGCGCGGTAACGTATCTCATTCGCGCGTGTAAGTGTATGCGTGTTATGTGCACTACCAGCACGTGCAAAGTATGCAACATTGCTAAAAAGTTCAACAATCAAGTTGACAAGAAACACAACAAATGCAAGGCATTACTATATGTTTTGTGATATCTAATAGATACGCAACATTTTACAAATGGTTTTGTAATTCATACACACAGCAATTAATTTCCACCACTTACGGAACCACTACTATTTCCTGGTTCCTGGTTTGCGACTGCGCCAATGCTATTCACGCGTACGTTTGTAGGCAATACAATCCCGGGCGATTCGCTTGCTGCACACGCAGTAGAGTAATCAATTCAGACTGCATGAACGCATGCTTTAGAATGGTGATGCGTTTTCCAATTATATATTTTCTTTCTTCTGACAAACCTATTTGTGTGAACTTGTTGATGGAATGGAATGCTCAAGATGTTACCTTTCTATAATAAGAATATTAGATTTGGGTAGTGGTGCCCTTTAACGAGTCATTCAAAATTGTCTAATATTTGTGGGGCTCCAAATTTATTACGAATGGTTATGTTTATGGATATTTCAGCCATTTATGAACCGATTTTGATCAAATAAAGTTTATTCTGTTATAAAAGATTGTATGCTCTTTAAACTTTGACACTCAGATGTTCATTATCTCACACAAAATGTATTTGTGTAGCGCAATCTAAACCAAAACTCAACTATCCCTATAAGTATTACTTCCTGCATCGATCCATGATAGATTCAGACCATTACAAAAAAATGCCCTCCAAAGTAAAAAAAAAAAAAAAAAAAGAGTCTTGGCTGGTCTTCTATAACAGGTACTTTAACATGACTTTATACAATACCATCAACATGTTATGTTTCACTATTTGCAAAACATATGTTTAAGTGATACCTGTAAAGTCTCAAATAATGCACAAAATGACATTTGAGACTTCAATCCTATATCAATATCATTGTAAAATACAATTGAAAGATTTGTGAAAGTTTGAAAGAAAACAAACACTGTTTACCTATTGAAAAAAAACGAATATTGAGTTCATATTTTATCACAGAATACTGATGGTCTGTCAAACATTTGTCGCAGTAATAATCATCCGCTTGAGATATTCTCACCCGTGTATGTTTACAGACGTAGTACAGAATTCATGGAATTTGCGCTCGCTGGGCTCAAAGTTCAATCTCCGGAATGTTTCCACGCGTGCTGCATCCGGACGCGTTTAGCTAAGACTATTGTACTTTTTATCAAAACCGTTGATCAACGCTTTTCAAATAATGATTTTCAATGATAATTATCTTCATACCAAAGGGATATTTGACAAAATCTAACCCTATTTTATTCTTCTCTTATCATAAGCTAAACAACACGGCAGAAGAGAAACGAGGAAGCTCCAAGTATTTGTCGTGGAGTTAGACACTTTACAGGCAAACTCTGAATCTGAAAGTGATTTAGTAACATTGCCCAAATCTCCAAAATCCAATTGAAATTCTAGCGGTTCCATTTTACTTTGTTATATTCTTATCGAATAAAAAAAGAAGCATGGCACGTAATTAGATTTTTCGAATTTCCCTTCCGTTAAAAAGATGAAAGTGTTCAGAAGTAAAATTATTCAAAGGATCGTCAGAATCATGTATACAGTGAGTGCAATGAGTTGGTACATGTCACTTTGCATTTTTGCTCATTTCTCGGCCATGTTAAGTCCATTTAACTTGACATGTTCACACACCTAGTGGCCATATGAGATAACAATAATGTATATTGTATCAACCACTCACCACCACTCATCACGGTTGTAAAGTTACAAGATCCCTTTAAATCTTAATCTACACTCATAATTCCCCTCCCTATCATCTAAATCCGTTATCTCTGTTATCATACATGTCATAGTTGATTGACTAATGGCTTGATGCCTTGAAAATAGACAATATCAAACACTAAAGCTAATGTTAATACTGTTTTTGTTTTAAGAAAACACCTACCTAGGAGACAGGATGGACGAACCGCCGGAATCATCGGGTGATCATGGCTCTCGGTAAGACATTTATTGTATATTAGTCACAGGTACCGGCCGTTGTGTTTTATGTTTATTAGTCCTTTCAAAGCAGTCCGAACGTTTGGTAAATCGTCTGGTTATTCAATTCAATTCAATTCAATTTTGGTTTATTCCAAAATAAACTGAGTAAAAAGTCCGAAGACAAAACGAGTCACTTTACAATATAAAATGCACGACAAAATAAAACAAGGTAAAAATGAAGAAAAAAAGAGGAGAAACATGAATCTTATATTGTCTACTTAACCAAATTACAATTTTAAAAACCAAAGAAATGCAGCAAGAGAACTAACATTATACAAACGCGCACATTTTGTATAGCCTTTACAGTTTACCTAATGATACTATAGTAATCAACAAAGTACTATATACTGTTGTTAAATGGCGGTGGAGGGTATAGCACGGAATATTACATCCCGAGGGATTTTAAATGCTATTGAGGGAAGAGTAAATAAGTCCCGAGACGAAGTTCAGGGACTTATTTTCTTCACGAAATAGCATTTGAAATCCCGAGGGTAAGAATATTCCGTGATTTTCCCGACAACAAATTTAACAACTGTTTTATCATCTGACTGTCAAACACAGGGGTGTAATATTGCCATGGTATATCCAAAAATATAACACCGCAGCGGCATGTACTGTATTTACTAAGTCATGTGATAAAATGAAATATAACAGGATTCTACCAATTCAAAGTGAGAAAAGTATGTAAAGTCATGAAATCTAAACCATCTGTACCAACGAAGGGGATGGTTGTAGGAACTGCGCACCGTCAGGGCAGAAGTTGACACTACCTGATTCATACTGGATTTAGCGCCGAGGTACCCAGCAACAAGTATTTTATACTTTGCGATGAGCTTGGCAAGACTACAAACCAAGCCACAACCATCCTGACGAAACACTCGGAAAGATTATGAAGAGGCAACAATATAAGTCCTCATTGCGTAGAAAATTGAGAATGGGGATGGACCAGAGGAAAGGGAGAAGCCTCGCCGTCTCTTTGTGTGTGCCAAAAGTGTGACTGAAGCTAGAAAGTGTAGAAAAACAGGCTAGGGAAACCACTAGATCACTCTTTATTGTATTGATTGGGATATATGCTAACCCTTTCACATCCGAGACAATGTATCCCACGTTCCCGTACGGCCTGTTGCCAAAACAAGAGACTTTCCAGGTTCCGAGCAATTTACTTGAAGTAGTTACGGTATAATCACTTGATTAATCTGTTATCGTATAAACTGTGACAGATATGTTAAGCCTTTTTCAACGGGTATATGATATCGCAGATCCCCGTCCAGTAATGCCTGTTTACAGACATGATACACTTAGTTTTGTTCCATACAGAATTACATTTTCTCAACATCAATGTTCTGTATTGTGTGTGGTACTTAACAAACGGATTCGAATAATACAGGAGCTAGTAAAATCCCATAGTCAGTAGATATGTTGGCCGGTTTCTGTTTCATGTTTTATGCATATTCGACATCGCAGTTCCAGTCAATGAGATAATTGTGTCTATAATGGTGATTAAAGAAGTACATACATGACATAGGGAACCAACACCCAGAGTATTTCGTTCATATACTGAAATGGTCAATAATTATTCTAGTAATTCATTCCTTCAACAACTGTACAAATATGTGTATCTTCCTAACTACTACGAACAAACAGACGAATATTAGATTATGTTGTCATATCAACTTAACCAACACTAAAGTTACTTACAAAATAACTATTTTCCTTTCCTGCAGAGTCATGACAGCATTATTTAGTAAGATGATGATTGTTTAAATAATAATAATCATTTTGGTCTTAACCTACTTTTCTGAACTTTTGGTTCAGTTCAGTTCAGTTCAGTTTATTTTGCCAAAGCAATAAAATACATACATGGTAAAAAGCAGTATACAAAGTATCACACAATTACAATTACTTAACATAGGAAAGCACAAAAAAAAAACACAAAATACATTTACAGAACATGCATAAAAAATGGTTAAAAACACAAGGAAATTGCTTAGGCTGGTAGCAGCCAGAAAGGAGGTAGTCCTTATATGCGGCTGACCAAAATATTCAAATATAAAAAGCCTTATGATTTAATTTAAGCTAGAATAGCAGGTAAAACAAACAAACGAATACATGTACAATATAATAATGAATTTAACAACAATTGAAATCTTAAGATAGCATCAATATTGGTCCATCAAATATTTTTTGTATTTATATTTAAAAGTGTTGACAAACTTCAATTCACGTATTTCACGAGGTATAGTACTCCATAAGACAGGTCCATTATATATTACTGTACGTTTATATGAAGTCTTATGTACAAGAGGCAAGTGAAAATTATCTGCATTTCTAGTACTATAATGGTGTATATTACAATTTAGAATGAACAACTTTAAAAGTGATTTAGGAAGAATTTGTAAATAGCACTGGAACATAAAAATTGCACATTGATAATTATACATATCAATAAAATTCAATATTTTCATTTCTTTAAAAAGTGGGTGTGTATGAGCAAGATAAGAAGTATGGCAAATAATACGTATTGCACGTTTTTGCAATAAAATTACTTTCATAACATGCATTTCATATGCATTCCCCCATGCAAGTATTCCATAATACAAAAATGGTAATATCAAACTGTTATAAATCATCTTTAATATACATTTAGGAAATGATTTTAATTTATACATAACACCAATATTTTTCGATAGCACATTACAAACAGCATTTATATGATCAGTCCATTTTAATTTATTATCAATAGTTATACCAAGAAATTTGAGTGAAGAGACCTGTTTAATTTCTGTATTACACAAACGAATAGTAATAGAATTAGTGTCACATTTTTTATTAGTAAAAATCATATAATGTGTCTTACTTATATTAATTGACAATTTATGTACAGAAAACCATGTGTTTATTAACTTAATTTCTCGATTAAAAATATCTTGAAGTGATTGAATATTTGGATGGGATAAAAACATACTTGTATCATCGGCAAATAAAATTGATTTTAAAATTTCTGACACTCTAGGGAGATCATTAATATATAAAATAAACAATAAGGGGCCTAATATTGATCCTTGAGGTACTCCACATTTAATTTCTTGGTAATTTGACCTTTCATTAGCAATAGAAACAAATTGTTGACGATGTAACAAATAACTTTTAAAAAGATCTAAACTAATTCCTCTTATTCCATATTGATATAATTTAACCAGCAGTATATGATGGTCTAGCGTATCAAATGCCTTACTAAGGTCTAAAAACAATCCAAGCGTAACTTCATTATTATCTATTGCTGAGGCTACCTTATGAATAAAATCAATTATTGCACATGAAGTAGAATGTCCAGCTCTAAAACCATACTGATTATTATTAATGATATTGCACTTCGTTAAAAACGCATATAATCTATTATACATACACTTTTCTAAAATTTTTGAAAAAACTGTTAAGACGGATATTGGGCGATAATTAGACATTATTTCAGACATTCCATTTTTAAAAACAGGTATCACTTTTGCAATTTTCATTTTATCTGGAAATATTCCTTGTTCAAGACACTGATTAAATATTGCACATAAATGATTGCTTATACAATAAATACATCTTTTAACAATTTTAACATCAATATCATCATATCCAGCACTTGTATTATTTTTCAATTTTTTAACAATATCTATCATTTCTGAACTAGTTACAGGTTTAAAGAAAAAAGACTTGTCATTCACATCAATATATTTAATACACTCCGAATCATCAAAACAATCAAATTTACAATTCAGATTATACCCCACATCTACAAATTGGTTAAATGGACTACAACAAAATGATAAATGTGTTTGATTTTTACATTTATAAGAAAACACAGTTCGGGTGGTGGTGCCGTTCGATTTTAGCTCCTTTTATCTTGCTTCGTCCATGCGTATATAGTGCAGCCTGGGCATCACGAATCTACCGCACTAATTCATGGCCTCAATTATTTGTTCCTAGCTTGGCTTTCATCATACTCATTTTGTGAGAAATAAGGATTTTTCATCATTGTGTACAAAGGAATTCATATTATACTCACTGATATTGTTAAATGTAAAGATATAATCAACCCATATGATCCTCAATATGCAATACAATTGGGATATCCCGTATCATATCGCGGATTAATCGGCCCGCTAATTGCTTGAACACCCGTGTGCGTCGGCCAATAGGCATTGTCCTTTACTGGCCAATCAGAAGCGTACTCGCTCACGTAGGATAGCGCGTTGCGCTTACCGTAGAGTTTACCCTTGCTTACATCATATTTGTATCACCTGACAAAGTGTTGCAGCGGCGCACGAAACATCGTGATCTTTAGATTCCTTGTTGACCATACATTGCGAGACAAACGAATATCATTAGCGATATTATTAACGAAGTAATCTAATATTACAACTTAAATAATTTACATTTCATAACGGTCCAGGG
The DNA here is from genome assembly GCA_037951105.1 of Echinarachnius parma. Classification (NCBI taxonomy): domain Eukaryota; kingdom Metazoa; phylum Echinodermata; class Echinoidea; order Clypeasteroida; family Echinarachniidae; genus Echinarachnius; species Echinarachnius parma. Next base: position 11,558 of record JBAMJV010006199.1, read on the forward strand.
CATCAGCAGCTACACTTCCTGATGTATTGATACTGGCCCTTGCCAGAGATATACCCCCTGGTAGCATTCATGAACTAGGCGTTGGGCTTGGTTTTACCTTGACTGAAGTTGACACGGAGATGGATCAGCAGCCTGGTGTTCGGGATGTTGCGAGAGTACTACTGCAGAGATGGAGGGCTTCGCACGCCCAAGGAGTAGAGCAGAGAGAGGAACTACGGATTATCTTGGAATCTGTCAGCCTAGGGGGTCTGACAGAGCGTCACCTCCCATGATCATGATGGGAGTATGTCAGATGGTATACACCACATAATATACGTAGCCATTGTATTGCCTATGTTATTAAGGTTTTTTTTTATTACGGGAAAAATTATCATCACAATCATGTGCAGACAACCGTGTCAAATAGGCCATGGAATCATTTACCTATCTTATATGTTGTATGTTCATAAATGATGTGTGCAATTTGAAATTTCATTCACAAACGAAATTATCATTATATAATAGAAGAACTTAGTTGCAAAAGAGGCTAAATCCACTTTCCAAAAAAATTGAGTTAGCGATATCAGTACATTAATAAGCTACATAAATATGTAGAATCCAAATTTTAGGACAATTTACTCACTCAAAATCAAAATATAGAAAATTCTATTTTCATATTCCTATAGGCATGTGTACAAAGTTTGACAAAGAAACCTGCTTTACTCCAAAGTTGAAAAAGTGGATCTAACCCCTTTTGCAAGTTTGTAATAATAAATTTGATTTATCTCAAATACAGAATAATCTTCAGAAAAACTTTGATTCGATTACAAAATGATTGGAAAACAATAATATGTTCATACATCCAGGAAAAACGAAAATGTTGGTATTTGGCCGTAAAAGAAAATTACAAAATGTAGATTGTGAAATAATGTATAAATATATAAATCTAGAATACGTTCAAAAGATGAAATACTTGGGAGTGATATTTGATTCACATTTATTATGGAATGAGCATTTCTTTGTACTAATATTCGTTCCATAGGATGTATTCAGCGCATAAAAACTTGATTACCGAATACAATTTCGTTTAATTTCTTATCTTGCATTGTTGCTACCATAATTAGATTACTATTGTACCGCATGCGTAACCTGTTCCAAGACAAACCTCTTTAAGGTACACAGATTACAAAACAAATATGCACGTCTAGTGCTTAATGCAGATCGTTATATTTATCAATGATGACTTCATTGTATTGGCAATCTGTAGAAAATGGTATTACATACCAATATCTTGTATTCTTGTCTTTTTGCTCATGCCCACATAGTTTATAGATATCTTTAATTATTATCATATTAAAGGGATAGTTGAGTTCTGGTAACTAGAGTACAGTTTTGGTCAAACTGAATTTTAGTAACCAAAATCTGCACCATTATATTACAAAGTAGTAGTTATAACTCGAAAGGATTTCAAAATTCAAAATGACTTAATAAAGATAATGTTATCATGTTTCATTATGTTTCATTTAAAGTTAATCGTTATTGCTAATAACAAACCAAGGTATTCTGGGGAACCTATTTCAAATTTGTTATATTTATATTGCTAACTTAGTAACGGTGAACCTACCAGTGTTGTATCCGGTTCTAACCAATGCGAGTCCGAGTCCAACTCTTTTTTTCTTCATTTTACATTAATTCCTTTTCTTTACCAAATGCAATATATGCACTGGCGTAAATCTGTCCGGAAAACACAATGCGTTGGGGGGTCGAGCAATTGTTCACAAACGGTTTGTGAACAATTGCTCGCCCCCCTCCCCCCCCCCCCCCCCCCAATGCATTGTGCTTCCGAACTGTGCTTTACGCCAGTGAATATATGTATCACTCAAATTACCCCTTAATGTGTCATATACTATTGCCAATGTCGGTCATATTCATGGTGAATTGCAGTGATAAATAATTTTGCAACACTTCCTCCAAAGCTTTCCCAACATGTGATATAACATTTTGAAGCTTACGGTATACTTTGGCCTTTTCTCACTTTTGTTGTTATAAATAGCGTCCTCATTGTTGAGTAGAGCGCCCTCACTAAACTATGCAATGAGCATTTCAAAATCTATTCTGCACCTGACCACAGCATTTTGTCATACAAAACATAATCAATGTTTACATACAAATTAAGCATATTTTGTTATCTTTCTGGGGAAAAGGGATTTTCTTTGTACGATGTTTGAAAGCGTTTTATTGCCAAACTTGTGCGTGCATCTGGGGATCGGGTTAACATAAATGATCTTTGTCCATTCCTACATCGATAACATTTAGTTTGTTTTGTAATCACTTGTACTTATATTAACATGATAACGTTTTATATATTAATAGTTTGTGTATGGCACATGGGGCATGCATTCACATTCATGTCTTAATGCCAGTTGTTTTACCGATGTTATGTTTATGCATGTAAATAGATGAAATAAACAAGAATCATCTGAATCAGATTAATGAATATATTGAGAACTTGTTCTATTAATGTTGACAATTAAAGAACGCCTTTTCTCAATGCTTCATCAGATTTTGTTATTATGATTATGATTATGATTACTATTTATATTTGTATTCTGTTTTGTATAATTTTGATAGTACATGTATTACTAATATATTGCGTGACATGTTTTATATCAAAATATGAAAGCGAAAGCATTTTTTTTTTAATTGCTATGTCTTTCTGACATTATACAACTTTATAGATTTGTTGAATGTATTATGATATGCAAGAAAATCAATTACGGTACGTGCCTAAATAATGTACATTAATTCGAATGTTGATATGTTATTGTGTTAAGTGTTATTTGTCATAGGTTTGTATATAGTTAAAATACCTCTCACTTTGTTTTTTGTGAATAATTAAATAATACATATCTCAATAACGAAATTGACATTTCAAAGAGGCTAAGCTGGTTTCATACTTCTGTTAGCAAGAGGTTAACAGAAGGGCATGAAATATCAAATAACTAGTCCAACTAGACTTTTACATGAAATTACAACTTGATGCGCATTATTGTGTACATAATCGTCTTTTTCAAAACTTATCATGCAGCGTTGATATCACACTTTTCTAAATTATCTAAGTGTATATGAACAAAATTACATTTCTGCTGCTATTATCTTGTATCAGAAATTATTATGCAACGATTAGGTTGCGTTGACATTATTGAGAACACAATTATATAAATATAGAGCTCAGTTCCAAAATGCGCTAAATCCACTTTTCAACATCAACTTCCTACACAGGCCTATGAAAATATGAAAATAATAAAACCGTTCCATATTTTGATTTTGATTACGATATTTGACCGAAAATATTGATTTCTATAATCTATATACATAGCTTATTAATGTACTAATATCGGTAACTCAGTTTGGGTAGAGGTGGATTTGTTATAAAGTTTTGTTGAAGTGTCGATATTATAAAATGTGTTTTATTCGATGTATTTCAACAACATTTGTTATCCTCTCTATTCTCTCTCCGAATCATTCTTATAAAGCACAGTTCAGTTTTGGTAAAGAGGACGCTGCATGAAATACTTGTTTTGTGGGATGATGGAAAACTGAGTGTTACATTTGAAAAATCATACAACTTAAACGACAGAATAAACTGTATTTGATCCAAATCGGTTCAGAAAGTCTGAAATATCGTTCATGTCACCATGCCACAGTTGTTTTACTGATGTTATGTTTATGCATGTAAATAGATGAAATAAACAAGAATCATCTGTACCCGATTAATGAATATATTGAGAACTTGTTCTATTAATGTTGACAATTAAAGAACGCCTTTTCTCAATGCTTCATCAGATTTTGTTATTATTATTATGATAATGATTACTATTTATATTTGTATTCTGTTTTGTATAATTTTGATAGTACATGTATTACTAATATATTGCGCGACATGTTTTAAATCAAAATATGAAAGTGAGAGCATATGTTTTTGAATTGCTATGTCTTTCTGACATTATACAATTAGATTTGTTGAATGTATTATGATATGCAAGAAAATCAATTACGTTACGTGCCTAAATAATGTACATGCCTAAATACAAACTCCAAATTAATTCGAATGTTGATATGTTATTGTGTCAAGTGTTATTTGTCATAGGTTTGTATATAGTTAAAATACTCCTCACTTTGTTTTTTGTGAAGAATTAAATCATACATCTCTCAATAACGAAATTGACATTTCAAAGAGGCTAAGCTGGTTTCATACTTCTGTTAGCAAGAGGTTAACAGAAGGGCATGAAATATCAAATAACTAGTCTAACTAGACTTTTACATGAAATTACAACTTGATGCGCATTATTGTGTACATAATCCTCTTTTTCAAAACTTTTCAAGACCGAAAATGTTGATGTCTATTAGTCTACATAGCGTATAAATGTACTGATATCGGTGACTCAGTTTTGGTGGAAAGTGGATTTGTTATAAAGTTTTGTTGAAGTGTCGATATTATAAAATGTGTTATATTCGATGTAATTCAACAACATTTGTTATCCTCCTCTCTATTCTCTCTCCGAATCATTCTTTAAAAGCGTAGTTCAGTTTTGGTAAAGAGGGTGCTGCATGAAATACTTTTTTTGTGGGATACTGGAAAACTGAGTGTTAAATTTGAAAAATCATACAATTTTAATGACAAAATAAACTTTATTGGATCAAAATCGATTCAGAAACGGCTGAAATATCAATAAATATATTTGATCCGAATAGAAATTGGGCCGAAATTTGTATTCGGTAATGTATAATCATAAGAAAAATAGGCATAAAACCTACATATTTCAAAAAAATACCAAAGTGGGGGGCTTTTATTGCTTTTTGATGATCTCTCTTTTAAATAATTTATTCAACCAAACATCACATATACATTTTTTACTTTAAAAATGATTAACACTTTTAGGTGTATGTAGCGCATTCGCTTGTGCAAACGGCTGTTCTAAAAAACAGACTTCTAACTTTATATATGTTTGTCTTGCACTAGATCAAGCGCGTTGAATTATAACTATTAATGTTTTGTAACGATAACATTCCAGTTTTAGTTACTGAAATTATATTTGACCAGAACTGTTCTATCCTAATATTTATCACGGATATTGCCGGCAATCTTTCCTTTTATCTTTCTGTGTAGAATTTCGTTTTCCTTCTGTATTTATCCGTGTTTATTTCAATACAAATATTGTATACTGAAAACAATTGTACATGTACAAACATGTTCAGTTATGTATGTTTGTATTGGTGTAGGGCTATATGTATACGACGTATTGGACCCTAATACGTGTCAACTGTCCAGTTCTGATTAGTGTGATCAAGTCTACGATAAGCCAAGTTTTGCAGTGCATTCGTATTATGTTTATCTGATTTCGGAAAGAAAAATCGAATAACCAATCTGAAGGTAAAACGAATCCTCATGAATACCAATGCTCTATGTTTAAATGAGTATTACGAGTGTACAATGATCAATTTTGGTGTGCATCATTATGTCATGTAAATGAATTAAGTAAATGTGTCATGTGTATAAACTATTTTAATCAAAATAGCAGTATTATCATGCACACGCTATATTACGTTGATGATATGAATTTTAAAATAATTAAGTTCATTTAAGATTTAACATCAGTTGTTAATAGCGTAATTTTCAAATTTTCCAAATTGTGCAAAGCAAGTATAAATATCTCAACTACGATGCAACTTTACAGTAACACAACTGTATAGAGAGATTCCGTGGTATGTTGATTTGCTATGTCGTCTTTAAACATGAAGGTCGTGGGTTCGATTCCCTGCCACTTAGCAGGTCATTTAGCGAGGTACCTTATTCATATTTCCAAATCACTCGAAACTCAGAATATGTGCCAGTAATTGATCTTATGAAATAAGCTTTACAAAACTACTTATACATTTAAATGACAGAAACAAATAATTGAGCATCCCATTTTATCTTTCATTACATGTAAAACGTCGGATAAACACACGCGTCATTATAAATAGTTAATACAATTTATGTTTTGCCATTTATTTACACTCTTCGCTTACCCTTGTTTTTTTTTAGGAGATTACTTTTATTTGTATATTTTTACATTTGTTGGTGCAGTGTCATTACTCTTTAATTGGTTGCGCAAATAAACTTAATTATAATCCATACGCAATCCTCATGTATTTGTCATGCTTAATTATTCTTTTTATCAGATGATCTTTTTATGGTTTTGTACAAATATCATTATCATTGTTCATTATCATTAATTATTTATCAATACTGCGCAAATCACGCATGTGGCTTTGAAGATGTATGCCCCCGTTTAGTCAAATACAATATTGTTACATCACTTTCATAAAGGAATTTTCAGTCCAAACTGAACTGACTGTTTGTTTGACTGTTTGTTTGTACGTTTACGTGTGTGTATGTCTGTGTGCATATGTGTGTGTGCGCGTGTGTGTGTGTGTGTGCGTATGTGTGTATGTATGTGTGCGTGTGTGTGTGTGTGCGTGTGTGAGTGTGTATGTGTGAGAGTTTGTGTGTACGTGGATGTGTGTGTGGATATGCATATGTGTTGCTTTCTGTTTACTACTATTAAAACTGATATTATTCTATACTACATGTACTAGTCTACTACTAACTACTACTACTACTACTACTATTACTACTACTACTATTACTACTACTACTACTACTACTACTACTACTACTACTACTACTACTACTATCTCAATCTACTACCAATGCAATGCTTAATTACGTCATTCTGTTTGGCAGTTAAAATGTTCCCTATGATATTCTGCAATCACCGTACAATTTGAACAAGGTCCACCAGGCACCTGTAGGCAATGTGTTAATCGTCTCAACATTATTTTCTTATTCAATACGAGTACCAGTCACATCAAATCAAATATTGCGGGGTAAAAAAGGGTACATAGGCTAAACAACCAAACCCAGGATATTGATCCGTTCTAACTCTCACGACACGTACTAGAGACTTGCAATTGGTAGCATTCAATCAGCGTATTATGTCATGTGTATTGCACAGCTACGCCAGAACTGATGTCTCAGTCTAATTCGATAACATGCATTTGGGACATTTCTTCGATTTTAGCTAAACGGTTGTAACTGTCTTAAAAGCCTTCACACTTTAAAGACCGATTTGATTATATGGTTATACATTTTACCTCCCTGTTTAGCATTCTAAATTATGTAAAAATACAGTTTTTATGTAAAAATCATTCATTTTAGGGTTTTCATGTCCTTTAACCCTAAAAAGACTGGGGGAGGGGGGGGGGGGGGCTGATTTAGCCCCCCCCCCCTCCTCTATTTTCGCGATTACTTCGCAACGCTTAAATATTTTACGATGCCACTTCACGACTGTTTTTCTTAGAGTCTTGCGCAACTTTTGATTCCAAATTTGCGACGATCGGGTGTACCGTTCTAAAGTTACGTGACCTTTTGTAAGTCAGCGTCGGCCCGAAAATCGCTAAATTTTGTGATTTTTTTTGTGAAATTGACTTTTTCCTAGAATAGACAAAACCTTATTATTTTTCATTCTGATCACTGCAATCATTTAATTATGGGCTACAAATGGTTGAATAATGGTTAATATTTTACTCCATCGAAAAAATATAAAACAAATATTTTAAAAATGCAAAAAATACGAAAAAATGCATTTTTCGCATAATTAATTAGCTCTAATTAGCATATTATAATTAAAAGAAAAAAAAAATATCCATGCAATATTGTATGGCTTATGGACATCTATCACCATGCCAAATTTGGAGTAGATTAGAGTTTCGATTGCCGAGAAAACTACAAAAAATACCATTTTTGCATAATTAATTAGCTCTAATTAGCATATTCGAATTATTATTTTTTTGTTGAACTACGCAATATTGTAGACCTTATGGACATCTATCACGATGCCAAATTTGGAGTCGATCGGAGTTTCGGTTGCCGAGATCTTAGAGGGGGGGGGGGGGGGGCCTTTTAGCCCCCTCCCCCCAGTTGTTTTAACTTTTAAGGTTCAAAATAGCCCAGTCTTTTTAGGGTTAAAGGGACATTCCCTCTTTTGCAAGCCAAATTTCAAAAGTTGCGAGGTTATTGTCTTATCTGAAAGAAAATGTCTTTTAATAGCATCCCTGAAAAAAATTAGGGCTTGAAATCTCTTTTTCGTGGAGTTATAGACCTAAAACTAATAAACCGTCGTCCAACAATTAATTGTGCATTATATGTATATTCACTCAGTGAAGAAGTTCGTACAAGAATTCCACGAAGTACCACAACGCTATGCGTGACCCCTCCGTAACCCGCGCTAGCTACGTGACCCGCACACACATAAGAATAGCATGACCGCACACTAGGCAAAATAACCAAACCTCGCTTAAACTGACTACATGTAATTACATATTCTTCATTTTTGAGATTTTTTCCCGTGACATACCTTTACAAATGTCGGCTTCACAATACCTTTACAAGAATAAGTACAATATAGTTGTAATATTATGCTAAATCAGTTAAACTCTTTTATTGACCGATATATAGTCTGATGGAGGGACGCATTTGTTTTTCATTCGTTGAATCCAAATTATAGGGCTGTTCGATCTGATTTTGTTTGTGTTTGTTTCATTCATCCCCATCATTCAACTGGAAACTGTTCAGACGTTTTGTAAAAGAGGGCCTGTCCCTTTAAGAAACAGAAAGCCGTTTGTAGCCCTGGAATACAAAATGTGACCTTACACCACAAAACGACCGTTATGTCGCTGTGGTAGTTTCTCTTTTATAAGCTAAAATAGTCAATTTTTTTTTTAAATATGAGATTTAGGATTTTGATATTTCCTAAATAAGCATATTTTAATCTAGCTTCTGTAACATTTTGAGCGTCGGAAATCATGTTTAAATATAATTTTTTCATCTAATAAATGTGATCTTATTACAGCGCTTTAATGGAAACTGATCTTTTAAATGTCCAATTTCTCCCTTATTTTAAAAATGCTTTAGCCATATTCCAAAGCTTTGGTGTTCATTTTGAGAGGGTTTGCTTAGTCCAAATATGACGAATGATATACCATAATAAAGGTAATGACTTCTATTTTAATGTTTTATGAAAAGCAGCACAATCAGTTTTCCCGACTTATTGGTCGTTTTGTGGTGTAAGGTCACAAATGTTTAAAAGCAACAAAGGAAGGATTCTAGACTTTTCATAAATGTGTCATCAAGAACTATTATATCTCATTAATTATAAAACATATTTATGATTGTATACCTTTGTAAAACGACTTTACAACTATAATCTAACTTAGAGAGTTTAGTTCAACTTAGGATCTCTCTGAAACATTCCCCGGGAAAAAGGCAAGGCTCCGCCCATTGAGCCATTGATTGAAAGCTACCGGATTGGATCAAGATTTTGCAAATAATGCAATCGCCCACCTAAAAACATTAATAAAACATCTCAAATCAAAGGGAAACCAAATAAGTACATATACTAAGGAATAATACCAAATGAATGCTACGTCACTGCTTCGAAAAGCATTGGCACGGGTCCAAACCACCCGATCATTTTATGATCATGATGATTCCCTCGCTATATTTGTCTGCTGTATAGCGCAATGATGGCGCAATGTGGGAGATTTTACCAAATCAACGTCTATTATTTGTAGCCAGTACTGTAACATCAGTCATGAGTTTATTCTCAGGATACTGGCCCAAACACGGGCTAGGTATGGGTCTTGGATCTACGTTCTAACTACCCCGCGGTGGCTCACGCTAATACCGACTCTGGTAAGTGCTTATGTTTGTTGAATTCCTTGATGTCAAAAGTGTCTTGAAACAATATTTGATTTGATAATGATGTACTTTTTGTTTGAACCGAATTGGCTAACCGCATTAGTGGGTGGGGTGATACAAATTGTTATAAAAGTTGTTTTGTATTACATGACAGAAGTATTTCTTTGAAATAAGCTGAAATGACCTGAAAAGCGTTTTTAATTGGGGTGTTGGACAATTCCCCCTCTCATGTAGAAGAATGTATTACCTAATATTAAAAACCAGCTATTGCTCGTGGCCTATACACTTTTCGTCATCTTTAGCGGACAATTAATGGATCTGTAATAACATTGTACAAGTCCACACATTTACATATTTATATTTATATTGGTGCTATCATACATCTTGTATTCGAAGCAGTAGAAAGATGGGACAAATATTTTGTATTCTCCAAACTTCCCTTTCGTTAAATACATATTAATCGTTAAAATGTCCAGGCTTAAATTATCCACTGGATTTGTGTAGCTGTGTACAAAATTAGTGTAATCATAATGAGTGAGCGCATACCGTGCCGTGTTGCACTTTTTTTGTTTTGATTTCCGTTTAAAATTATCACATTTAAGTAAGTGTGTTTCATTATAACGGTACGTAATGTAGAAAGTGTACTTTTTTTTTTTTTTTTCAAGAAATGGGGGCATGTACCCCCCCCCCCCTCCACCAATAATATGACATAAACAATTTGCGCCCCTCAACCACTCCGACACACTACGCCATGTTATATTGGCGGAGAAAATGTGTGGTGTATAGTCAATATTGCATTGTAAATGAGTGAGCGCATATAACTTTTCACTTTTGTTCATTATAACATATCTTTAACGTGAAATGTTCATACATTACTTTGTGAAAAAATTGTTGTGTGGAGATCCATGCACAATTAAAGTGTTTGCACACAGTCACAATTTATGTTACCATTTTTGCATTACAAACCAGTAACATAATAGTGTGTTTGAATCATGCAATCTACCACGTATATTATCAGTATTATTATTTAAAATCTCTCACAAACCGCCTGCTTTAATGTGCATTTAATCCATCAATTGAATTAATTTGGCATTAAAAACATGAATTAAACGTAGTCATCTCTTGTATAAATTGTTATTTTTTTTCTTTAAAGGGATAGTTGAGTTTTGGTAGAGAGGCCTGGGCGCTAGACTACTTATTTTTTTGTGAGGTAATGAAAAACTGAGTGTAAAATTTGAAAGAGCATAATATTTAAATAATAAAATCATCTTTGTTTGATCAAAATCGGTTCAGAGACGGCTGAAATATCCATAAATATAACAATTTGTAATAAAGATGGGGCCCCAGGTTTATTAGAGAATTTTGAACCAGCCGTTACAAATTTTAAAAAATGCTTCCTCTTTTCAAAAAGTTACAAAATAGGTATTTAAATAGTTGTTGGTTATTTCTCTATCTAATCACTATTTCAACAAAACATCACATGCACAATATTTTATTCAAAATGGTTGCAACCGATGAGTGTTTAGAGAGCGCCCTCTTACGTTTTAACGACTCTTTTTTAATGATAACATGATCTTTACTACGTCATTTGTAATTTTATGTTCCTTTCTAGTTATAACTATTAGTTTGTAATGTAATGATGCAAGTTTTGGTTACTAAAATTCAGTTTCACAAAAACTGCACTCTCCTTACCAGAACTCAACTATCCCTTTAATCATTGCAATTGCAGTTTATTTTCAGTGTTTTCAGAATTACTATCAACTTACTTCCAACACAAAAATCATTTATTGTACACAACTAAAAGGTAAAAGGGCGACTGCACATAATGAAATAGTTCGCCTAACAATATATTGGCGCTCCACTTTGTTAAAGACAAAAACAAAACCAATAATAAACAAAAGGGATGCACAGCTGCACGTACATTCCTGTAAACCAAAGGCAATGGCAAAATTCAATTATATTATTTTTCCTTTTCATAATACAACTCATATATTTTGGAAACACAAAGTTCAGCATTCCTGCTATTGAAATAGCAGTTTGCCCCGCTGCTGCCAGTAACTATTCATCAAAGAATCTCATGTTTACACAATTTTGGATGATCCTTTGGTAATGGAACTGTAGGTCAGTTCTATTTTTAGCCAGCATGTAACACTGCTGAATAACTATTCATCTGTGAACATGTCGTTTCTACAGTACGCGCCATTTCCAGTGACTGACATAAATACCAATACAAACCTACTAATTGTACACATTGGTACAGTAATTTCAATACACTTAGGATTGTACGATTTTTTACATTCCTTCAAAATAAATGCCCCAACGCAGGTCCCTGTATTAGTTAAAGGGGACCACCAGGCAAAGGACAACACATAATTATATGTTTTGGTACCGTTTTGTGATATAAAATAGATACCCAACATTTTGCAAAGGGTTGTGTAATTCATAAACAAAGCAATTAATTTCCATCACTTACGGAACCACTGCTATTTCCTGGTTCCATACGGGCCAAGCATTTGCGAGTGCGCCAATGCTTTCACGCGTACGTCAATAGATTCCCGGATGATTCATTCGCTCTGCACAGTGCGCTCTGGCTCTGCACGCATATATTCTACGCAATTCAGACCGCATGAACGCATGGTTGAGAATGGTTATGCGTTTTCCAATTATATATATTTGTTTCTGAAAACATATTTTTGTGAACTTGTTGAAGGAATGGAATACTAAAGATGGTACCTTTCTATAATCAGAATATTATTTTTGGGTGTTGGTACCCTTTAAATGGATTACTTGTACGGCTATGCGCGATTCCTTTACGGACCGGCTAGATATCACATTGGGCCTGACTTTCTGCCTGACTATGGCAATGCAATCGCTTTTATTCAACCTAGCTCCTGTAAATCGCTGGTCAAGTACCGCAAACAATATAGACGATGAATATCTAGACGCTACGAAGTGGAAACATGGCCCGAAGGCGATTAATATTTGTGTACACATTTGTATACGCACTTTGCTAGGGAAATCACGGACATTACTGTACTTATGTTGTAATCAAAGGGATGGTACAGTTTGGGTCAAACAGAATTTTAGTTACTAAAAACTTGTCATTTATTATTACAAACTAACAATACTGTTAGATAATGTTGAATAAATGTATATAAAAACTGCTGAAAACTGCTTATCCGCTATAAGGCAAGGGTTATCAAATGAGTAACAGTAAAGCAAAGATCATTCAGTCTAAATAATTGCGTGCTTTTTCAAATTGTACACTTAGTTTTTAACTACCCTTCCCCAACAAACTTGAAGCGCCCTGTAAACCGAAACCGATCTACCCCTTTAAATGTTAAATAGACAGTTTTAGGGGGACAAATCATTGACGAAGGTAGATACAAAAATCACTTTTTAATACAAGCCATTTCCATGGCACAAAAAGGGCGTCTTTTGTAATTTTAAGCAAAATAGTCTTTCATCAGAAAACCCGTCTCTCTGAACACACCTCACGGGAACCGGAGAGATTCGGTCCACATTAAAGGGGTTAATGCTTTTGCATGCTAAACTGCTATTACACTGAATGGAATAGGGGCGATTTGGTATGTATGTTCCTTAAAGGGTGACTAAATTACAAATGCATGTTGACTTTTGTTGATCTGTTATAATGAATACATCACATATCTTTTGACTATTTGATGTACATTTTTGTCATATTTTTAATAGTATTTTTTTCTCTTATTTTTGTTCTACCTGCTAAGATCCACCCCTAGAAAAAAAATCCTCCAGCATTAACTTTGTGACATCATAATACCATTCAACCATCAGTCAGCTAGATAAACATGAACAAAAGATATGTTCTCACCCACTGAGTACCTTATTGCATTAGCATTGGATGTTTTCATTGAAACCCTTCTTTTCCTGGTGAGTGGGCTTTGTATAAAACATGCAATGCTATTGTGAATAGGTGGTCAGTTGATTCATCTAGCTGACTGATGGTTGAATGGTATTATGATGTCATAAACGTCAATTGCTTCTGGAGGGTTTTTTTTTTTAGGGGTGAAGCTTAGCAGGTAGAACAAAAGTAATAGAAAAAAAATAGAAAAAATATGACAAAAATGTACATCAAATAGTCAACAGATATTCATTATAACAGATCAACAAAAGGCAACATGCGTTTGTAATTTAGTCACCCTTTAAATTAGTGCTTACATGAAATGCCTAATTTAAACTTAATAACGATTGTTTAAAATGATTGAAAATCTTCTAAACAAAAATACATTTTGGGACAAATTATAACAATTATCGTTACTATGACTGTAATCGTCTTGAATACTCTTTGAAAAACTTATATCAAACCCAATTATGATACTTTGAAGTTGATTACGTTCTGTAAAAATGGGCGATCACAATATTATTAAAGGTCGTCCCGTCCATTTTCATACTTTTTTGTATTAAATTGAATAAATGTATGTTTCAATTTCGTCTTAAGAAATCTGAACGCCAAAATACAAAATCGATTTTGCTTTCATGTGTTCAGCAACTGTGACAGACGAATTTTATGGGATCTACTAACTCTTTTGACAGGGGAAACCATTATTTTCGGGCTTAATCATCAAACAAATATTTTTCGGGAATCATTTTTGTTCGCTTGTCAGACCTCGGCCTTCCTTGCGAAAGATGTGCTCCTACATGTCCTACGCCTATGTTGAAAATAAACCTGAAGCTGAAACAAAACTAAAACTACTGTTTTGCCTCTCATACTACAGCATTTATATTTACATAAACTAAATACAATTTCATACGCTTTCAAATATCCGATTATGATCGTGTCTGTGTAATTCACCGGCTGCGTACAACATTATCCCCCTTGTCTTGCTTTCATTAGTCACAATTTAGGTACTTCATGAAGCGAATTGAGAAAACGGGTAAATAGTTTTCTTCATAGACCTGTCCTATAAGAGAATAGGTCTACTAAGATTTATAACAAATATATGTAAATAAAATCACTATTATGTAATGAATAAAAGGTCTCCATCTTGTGAAGACAATACCATAATAAATATTGTATGATACGATGTATAACGACACTTAACAACTACCATTATCATTTTTTCTCTTTTACAGATCAAATTGATATGTAACATCAGTTTCCGGTGAAGTATTTACACAACGAACTAAAAACCGACCCAACTAAATCGCCCCGTTGATTGAATTCGTTACATCCCACCACTTTTAATACACGCACTGATTAAACTGGACACGGTTATTACCAGCATTCGCTCCTCTTTCTTATTAAACTGGCTCCAAAAAACGTGTGCCAGCCATGTTCGTGTAGAAGCCATTACAATTAAGTAGTGGTCCTACGTTTATCATTGAGTATTTGAACCAAGAACTACATTATTATATTCACATTTTGGTCACGTTCAAATAGAAATAATTACTCACATAACGACGCAAAATGGAGGGTGGCGCGAGAGTGAGCACTGATAATACTACCGATCAGGTAGTATCAGGTAGTGAGTCCGAGGACGAACAAATAAAGATGAAGTCATTCCTCGTGTCAGCGTACGTGGTTAGCAAGGACGACGCAAATGAACTGCCAACAAATGAGCAATCTATTAAGCTTCTTACCCACATGCTTAGGACATCCTTAGACAACAAGGAACACCGTGCATCCTGCACCGTGAATCCAGAAACATCGTTTTCGGCCTTAGAGCTTATCCAGGGCATCGGCCAATTGGCCATAAACGATTGGAACAAAAGACTCATAGTAGAAAATGACGGCATCCAGATCATAGGTTCCATGCTTTCTGCAAATAGCAATTCGGTCGAAGAACAGATCCACGCTACGAATACCCTTTGGCTATTGGGGTTCTTGGACAGCAACAAGGAGAAGCTGAAGAGAGAAAACAGCATCATGACAGGTGGGTGAGAAGTAAATAAATACATTTAATTCCAGTTTATGTTCGGTAATCATTCAAGTTCTATAAACAGGGTACACTAGCATTTGAACATCTTTTACAATTGGTTAGTGATGCGATAAAAAAGCCAATGTAGAATAACATACATTATTCAGATATATCCGCCACCCTATGCAATCACTTTGCAGAATAAATTATATGGCGTAGAGTGGTCTAGCCGATCAGGGCAGGCACGTTTTGTTGGCCCACTATTTATATTCTGGTTTTAAATGCACTGACATTATATGGGTAAAAAATGGAAGTTTGTATGTATATTGAGAAATAAAAGAGATTATCATCCCAAAGTGATAATATGTTTTCCCATGTTGTTGCTTTGAAGATCTCAAACTGAACAGTCAATGCACAAACGCTACACTTAGTATGGCATCGATGGTGGCGCTGTTCGAAATCCATGGGTACAAACTGCCAGCAGAGTTACTCGTCGGAGCCTCGTCCCGTAGTCCTAGTAATAGTTGTGGAGAAACCGGTCACATTATGATCAGCTACAGTTGGAAGAAGCCTGCGCAACCAATCATGAGAGAGATAAAGAAACAGCTCAGAGAAAAGGGCTTCACTGTGTGGATGGACGTGGATCAGATGGGTTAGTCATAACATATAATGTGTTATATTGGCGTGCTAGGTGGGGTGGGGTAGAGGCCGTAACTATTTCCCCTGGAGATTGAGGTCATGTGTACGTGCAAGTTAAAGGTAACCTTGAGTATTGGTCATTTCCAAAGTGCCCCCCAAAAATGAATTGTAACGGATCTGGTTGATTACAATTGCATATGAAAGATCATCGAAAAGATCATCGCTAGCGCTTTGTTCTCTAGCGTTAATTTGACACTTGAGTTGTAACGGCTCTTTAAGAATGATAACAGGGGTTTTACTTTGACGTTTGTAATTGTGTATACTTTTCGAGCATGGTGAAGTTATAACTATTAGTTTGTACCGTAATCGTGCAGGTTTTAGTTATTAAAGTTAAGCTTGACCAATACTCAACGTAACTTACCTTTAATAGGGTTAGGTTAACCTTTTGGGTTAGCGTTAAGATAATAAAATATAAACGTTATACTTCTAATTATGTTTCTACACATGCGTAGGACCAAGCTATGATATTTAAACAATAATTTGGCTAGTAATCCTCCAAGTATCTTATCGTTGATTATCTGCAGCTATCTTGCATTTCTACTTCAGTTTGACCCCAGTACGTAGACTCTTCATGTTTTTATCCAATGCTGTTTTTCTTGTACATATAATTTTCTATGATAGTTCATTGTATCTTTCCATCTTTCTTTCACTCCGTGTCAATCTCATTTTAGCGGGTGACACATTCGGTGCTATGGCAGAGGCCGTGGAGAATGCAAATGTGGTTCTAGCGTGCATCACACAGGGATACCAGGACAGTCGGAATTGTAGATTAGGTAAGCTGATAATTGTCCATACCTCCTTTCTTGGCCTCTTATCATTATTTGCTGATGGATAAGGGCTAATAGTGTCAACCTGAAAGGGGACATATTATTGTTCGAATGTGGATGAGCAAGATACCGCCTAGAAGTATACAAAAACGCATATTGAGTATTGTCGAAAATCAGTAGTGAATACCACCACCCCAAAACTAATATTCTCATTATAGAAAGGTAATATCTTTAGTATTCCATTCCATCAACAAGTTCACACAAATATGTTTTCAGAAAAGAAAAAAAAATTGGAAAAGGCATCACCATTCTGAAGCATGCGTTCATGCGGTCTGAATTGCGAAGACTACTGCGTGTGGAGCAAGCGAATCGCCCGGGATTATATTGCCTACAGCCCTACAAACGTACGCGTGAATAGCATTGGCGCACTCGCAAACCAGGAACCAGGAAATAGTAGTGGTTCCGTAAGTGGTGAAAATGAATTGCTTTGTTTATGAATTACACAACCCTTTGCAAAATGTTGGGTATCTATTTGATATCATAAACAGTACCAAAACATATAATAATGTGTTGTTGTTTGCCCGGTGGTCCTCTTTAATAGACCTTAAAGGTCTAATGATGCAGATTTTCAAAATATGAAAATACCTTTTAAAGGGGTAGTTTAGTTTTGGTAAGGCTGAACTTTAGTAGCCAAAACCTGCACAGTAACATTATAAACTAATAGTTATAACTCCACCATGCTCGAAAGGTATACAAAATTACAAACGACTAAGTAAAAAGCCTGTTATCATTCAAAAAGAGCCATTAAGACACAAGATGGCGCTTTTTAAAAAGGCATTGATTTCAACGATTTTTCATACAAAATTATGCATGTGATGTTTTATTGATATAATGATTAAATAGCGAGATCATCAACAACTATTCAAAACACGCTTTTGAAAATTTTTGAAAAAGTGCAAGCATTTTTTCATTTTTTTCAAAAAATCATCTAATTATTTGGGGCCCAAATAATTATAAGATCAGATATATTTATTGATATTTCAGCCGTTTCTGGGTCGATTTTGACCAAATAAAGTTTATTCTGCCATTAAAATTGCATGTTCTCTCAAATTCGACACTCACTTTTTCATTACCTCACAAAAAAATTGTGATGTGCAGCGCCCTCTCTACCAAAACTAAACTACCCCTTTAAATTTAGTTTTGCATGTAATACATCGATGACAGATACGCTTTAAAATAGAGCTCGCAAACCAAGTAGTGGTTTGTTTAGTGTAATATTCTAGGAGAAAGCAAGCAAGTAATATTATTGATGCAGATCAGAAAATAATTCTTTAACATGTGTATAAACTTTGACTACTAGACTAGATTTGTACATCTCTCTTTTTCTGCTACTCGCATGTATTGTTATATCTTGACAGAGTTGACCTACGCGGAAGTGCTCGGGAAGAAGATAGTTCCCGTCAAGGTGGATCCTCAGTTCAAGCCATCGGGCTGGCTCGGCTTGATCATAGGTGCGAAGTCCTACTACGTCGTGAAGCGGCCCGAGGACGTGTCCTAACGCTGCCCGAGATCGTCGACAAGGAGCTGAAGGGGGTCAACAATTCACGCGGGTAAGCCATTTTAATCCAAACTTCTTAGTAGGCTTGTTAAGAGGTCTGTCACTGCATTTTGGGGTATGATTATTTTACTAAGCACACAATATTTCTTGGATCAAAAGCAGAAAATTAATCCAAAGAGACACGCTGTATCTATCCAAATTAGGCCAAATTTCCATAATGTATGCAAATTGTATATTCGACAAAATTGAGAATTTGTATTGGGATGTTTGAGAGAACATATTCCTTTGATCAATAGAAGAACATTCATCCAAAGAGACACTCTATCTATGCAAATTAGACATAATTTCCATAATTTATGCAACTTGTTTCATGGAAATGGGATATTTATGACAATGGTGTATTTATTGAAATATTTCACAGATCATATTCCTTGGATCAAAAGAAGAAATATTCACCCAAAGAAACACTCTGTATGTATGCAAATTAGGCTTAATTTCCATAATTCATGCAGAATTATATATTCGATAAAATTGAGTTTTTGTTGGGATGTTTGAGAGAACATATTCCTTTGATCAATAGAAGAACATTCATCCAAAGAGACACTCTATCTATGCAAATTAGGCCTAATTTACATAATTTATGCAACTTGTTTCATGGAAATGGGATATTTATGACAATGGCGTCTTATTAAGATATTGGACAGAACATATTCCCATAAATACATCTGCATAAATTAGACCTCATTTGCATAGATGCAGAGTGTCTCTTTGGATATTTGTTTTCTTTTTATCCAAGGATTATGTTCTCTTTTAAATATGTCAATAAAAACACCATTTTCATGGAATATCCAACTTTCATGAATAAAATTATGGAAATTAGGCCTAATCTGCATAGGTTCAGTGTGTCTCTTTGGCTGAATTTTCCTCTTTTTATTCAAAGAATATGTATGCCAAGTTAAACCTTCGTATCCCAAATTGCAGTGAGCACCCATATGTTTTGGTCTTAACAAGCCTACTATCTGTCCGATTTCAGTTAGTACTCAGTCATAACAGTGACGTAATGGGAGCAATACTAATTTTTTTTTTTTTTTTTGGGGGGGGGGGGGGCGTGCGAGGAGGAAAACGATCAAGTCGTGGGGTATGGCTAACATGGACGACTATAGGCGGGGGACAGGGGGCGGGGGGTTGGGCATGTACATGTAGAGGGGACTGTCTGCTCCCTGTTCATTATGTATACAGGATAATTTGATGACTGAGCATGGTGGCTTAGCAGTTAGTGTCCGCCTCATGCTAGCGCGGGCGGTCCTGGGTTCGAAGTCAGATCGGGTCATACCAAAGACTTTAAAATTGTACCTTCTGCCAGGCAATGAAGAAGGAAAAGATAATCATACGAGTTACCAGAGACCATGCCCCCCCCCCCCCCCCTACTCACAGTATCACGTCGTTCATTATTCGGTTACATGACATCCATTTACCATGACATTTCCACACACTACGCATGTCGACATCTTATTGCCAAGATGTTGCACACATCAATATAGTTACTATAGATCACATTAAACATGTTAAAGTGCCGTTCGATACAAGCTGAGGCGGTAACTTACACGTTGTACTATCGTTACCTTTCGTGAACATTTGCATTCAACTTCAGCAGGGTTAAGGTGACGGAAAGGGTTTAGGTTACGGAAAGGCACCTACATGACTTAGCAGACAACTTCCCCGCCGATGACGGATCCTACAAGATATTCTGCGGCCTCCTGGGTATCAACGCTAACAAGGCGGACAACATTTACGACAATAAAATGCACAATCGGAATGACGCTGTGAGAGAGTGCCTACAAAGATATAAAAATCGCACTGGCGCCTACCAAGACGATCTACGGAAGATTCTAGATAAGGCTGAGTTAGCTGATCTCAAACAGTTCATTGAGTAGAATCAATCCAGCAGCGGCTCGATCATGTCGTTAGACCCCAATCCTTAATTGAATACTGGACATTTTTACAGAACAACACATCTTAAAGGACCTACAGAATACAACGTACTTTGACACTTATTCCATTGTTGATGACTTGAAACATAGGTCTGAAACATAGGTTTAAGCCCCACCCACATTTAGGGTCCGGAATCGAATGAGTGATTGACATGTAATTGACAATTTATTGGCTTACGTCATGGCGCGTCATCTACAGAATTTATTTCACTAGTCCGTTCTTTAGATGACGTCACATGTTGGCGATTTAAAAGGGGCGTTCCCAGGACAATTAGATATTTACTAATTTTCCTAAATGTATTGATTTCATGAGAAATGACTGCCAAATGATTTGTCTTCGGGAAAAAATACGTATAGAGAGCCGAATTGTGAAAATAAGGCCATCTAGACGCTTTAATATTCTTTAGCTGTGAGTCTTTTAATGCGTAGACGTGCTCTCTTTGCATGGGGAACTACCAATAGTCAACTGTACCTTTGATGCTTGTTGACATAATTAACAAATATACTATTAAATGTATGATTCTGTATCGTTATTGTAACTCGAATCGCGCCTGTGAAGCCGAATCCATTCGCAGTGTTATATTAATTGGAGGGCCACAACTGAATTATTATTGTTATTATTGTTATTGTTATTATTATTATTATTATTATTTCATTTTTTTAAAGATATAGAAAATATATTGTACAAACCAGTTTTGCAGCAGGGAGGACAAATAGAATAGCATAAATTGTCTGCATTGTCACAGCGTTATCATATAGAATTGCACACATGTATAACAAATTGTATAACTATGACTATAACTATGACACTTATTTTTAGTCTGATGATTAATGATATTTCTATTGTTAATGATATTTCTATTGTTCGTGATATTTCTGATTTAATTGATATCATTACTATTATTTTGTGTGACATTTTTATATTGAAATATGAAAATATATTTTAATTGCCTTGCTCTTTTGACATTATAATGTATAAGATGAGTTTCATGAATTGTATTTTGTACGTCAATTAATAACATTTTGTGCCTACATTTATTCTGGGTGAGCATTGATATTGTTCTTCGGTTATACGGGTGCAAATGTTAACTCTGGTGTGTTATTGTGTCAAGTTTTATTTGTCTTAGGTTTGTACATGCTTATGATACTCCTTACTTCGTCCGTTTTTTTTTTTATTAGATCATACATATCTCAATTACAAAGTTGACAATTTCAAGAAGATGCCTAGCAGGTTTCATACTTCTGCTAGCAACAGGTAGCAGTAAGGCTTACGGCATGAACGAACTAGTTTAATACATGTATATTGGGCCAAAGTTACTAGATCCCTTTAAGGGAAGTTACAACTCTTTGCTCATTATTTTGTACATTTTGTACATTGATATCACTCTTTTCTGAATTTTCTTAGTGTGTAAATGAAAAAAATATACGTTTTGTTTGCTGCTTTCTTATATGAGACATAATTTTAAAATATTTGCGTTTTAATTAAACAAAGCAAAGTGATCATTTATTTTAAATGATAACAAATACATTTTGAATTTGATATTCATCTCATGGTTCCTTACATTAGTTTCTTACAAACACAGTCTGTAATATTGTAATATATACACATATATTTTGATCGTTTGATCATTTGCAAGTACTGTACATATTATGATTTGTTGTAGTCTATATATCATATAATGTATTGTTCTCATTCGTACGTAAATTATACAAGAGATATGTCAATCAACAGCCTTATCTTGTTTTATCTCCCTCTGTCCCTTCTCCCTCACTCTCTCCCCTCCACTGACCTCTACTAATGGACGGTGGCTGCACGTTGATTGGCCATTCAAAACTGAGGCCGCCATGCGCGCACGGCGGCCATGTGGGGACCATCAACAGTACCGTCAATAACACGCTGTTGATAGTGTGTAACATTCGTAAACATTTTTCAGATTTATTTTTTCCAAGTGTTCCTGTGAAATAAAAAGTGTTTAATGTACCCAGATGAGGGATTGCACATTGTGTGGCCTTTGGGTGTACATATTGAAATGATTAAAGACACACGAAAGGCTGGAATCACGTTTCATAGGCGAGTTTTTCGCAGTCATTGGGAAGCCCACAGTCCCATGTGTTATGTTTTGTGTTAAGACAGGGTAGATAAATATCAGTATACTATACTGTACGTTACAGTACTTTTCTGAATTATAGTTTACTTTCTATATTGCGTAGACGTGCTCTCTCTGCATGGGGAACTACCAATAGTCAACTGTACCTTTGATGCTTGTTGACATAATTAACAAATATACTATTAAATGTATGATTCTGTATCGTTATTGTAACTCGAATCGCGCCTGTGAAGCCGAATCCATTCGCAGTGTTATATTAATTGGAGGGCCACAACTAAATTATAATTGTTATTATTGTTATTGTTATTATTATTATTATTATTATTTCATTTTTTTAAAGATATAGAAAATATATTGTCCAAACCAGTTTTGCAGCTGGGAGGACAAATAGAATAGCATAAATTGTCTGCATTGTCACAGCGTTATCATATAGAATTGCACACATGTATAACAAATTGTATAACTATGACTATAACTATGACACTTATTTTTAGTCTGATGATTAATGATATTTCTATTGTTAATGATATTTCTATTGTTCGTGATATTTCTGATTTAATTGATATCATTACTATTATTTTGTGTGACATTTTTATATTGAAATATGAAAATATATTTTAATTGCCTTGCTCTTTTGACATTATAATGTATAAGATGAGTTTCATGAATTGTATTTTGTACGTCAATTAATAACATTTTGTGCCTACATTTATTCTGGGTGAGCATTGATATTGTTCTTCGGTTATACGGGTGCAAATGTTAACTCTGGTGTGTTATTGTGTCAAGTTTTATTTGTCTTAGGTTTGTACATGCTTATGCTACTCCTTACTTCGTCCGTTTTTTGTTTATTAGATCATACATATCTCAATTACAAAGTTGACAATTTCAAGAAGATGCCTAGCCGGTTTCATACTTCTGCTAGCAACAGGTAGCAGTAAGGCTTACGGCATGAACGAACTAGTTTAATACATGTATATTGGGTCAAAGTTACTAGATCCCTTTAAGGGAAGTTACAACTCTTTGCTCATTATTTTGTACATTTTGTACATTGATATCACTCTTTTCTGAATTTTCTTAGTGTGTAAATGAGAAAAATATACGTTTTGTTTGCTGCTTTCTTATATGAGACATAATTTTAAAATATTTGCGTTTTAATTAAACAAAGCAAAGTGATCATTTATTTTACATGATAACAAATACATTTTGAATTTGATATTCATATCATTATTCCTTACATTAGTTTCTTACAAACACAGTCGGTAATATTGTAATATATACACATATATTTTGATCGTTTGATCATTTGCAAGTACTGTACATATTATGATTTGTTGTAGTCTATATATCATATAATGTATTGTTCTCATTCGTACGTAAATTATACAAGAGATATGTCAATCAACAGCCTTATCTTGTTTTATCTCCCTCTGTCCCTTCTCCCTCACTCTCTCCCCTCCACTGACCTCTACTAATGGACGGTGGCTGCACGTTGATTGGCCATTCAAAACTGAGGCCGCCATGCGCGCACGGCGGCCATGTGGGGACCATCAACAGTACCGTCAATAACACGCTGTTGATAGTGTGTAAACATTCGTAAACATTTTTCAGATTTATTTTTTCCAAGTGTTCTTGTGAAAAAAAAAGTGTTTAATGTACCCAGATGAGGGATTGCACATTGTGTGGCCTTTGGGTGTACATATTGAAATGATTAAAGACACACGAAAGGCTGGAATCACGTTTCATAGGCGAGTTTTTCGCAGTCATTGGGAAGCCCACAGTCCCATGTGTTATGTTTTGTGTTAAGACAGGGTAGATAAATATCAGTATACTATACTGTACGTTATAGTACTTTTCTGAATTAGAGTTTACTTTCTATATTCCATAAAATTATGTTTATTATAGGTTGCTACATTAATAATAAATGGTTTGTTTTACTGTAAACAATAAAAAAAAAAATGAAATCAAACAAGTGAAATCGATTACAGATTCAGACAAAGGGCAGGCAAATAAATGACAAAATGTGAATATGAATTTGAAAATGTATGTTTGAAATAATTGAATAAGTGATAAGGGGTTTGAAAATATATGAGATTTGATAAAGCCTAAAGGCTAGTCTATCATGTCTATAGGGCTAGGATTTTCTGTCGGACAACAACTTTCTCTGGACAATTAATGTAAAGCATTACATTTTACGGAATGAAAGTAAACAGAATAATGGTTGAACTTCAAAATTGTTCAGAAGTGTTGTATAACCTCCATGATCAATGTTCATAATGGATTAAAAACAAACCACAAAGTATACAATTATTAACCAGATCTCACAAAACATGCCCTATGAAATAGTAATCGCTGCATGAACGCGGGAAACATGTAAATACTTATATAAATACTTATAAAAAATATATACAATATTTATAATAATAATAGATAGGTAGATCACGCAGATAAATGAATAAATGTATATTTATCTACAAATATACTGTTTTAGTGCTTGGCAAAAGCTCTTCCGTTTATTATTTTCTCTTAAATTAATCGTTAGTTTGTTCCATAAATGTGGTCCTTAGTATGATATAGATTGTTTTACAACATTTGTTTTAATTTTAATAACGTTTATATTACATTTCCTTTTATTCCGGCGTTTCATACGGATGATCAATAAACGGAGAAGTAATCAATGAATCTATGAGGTAGATTATCAAATCATGCATGAATACTCAAATCATATAACGGTATTGCTTTAAAAAATATATTATATTAGTGTTTTTGGTTTGTTGTGTGGTTTTGTTTTTTTTGAGCGGGGGATCATAGGTGTCCGCATGACACCATATGTGAACAATTATCTCAAACTTTCATTGCTTGCAATGCTTGCATGTGTGTATGTTGTTGTCCAAAATACAAAAGATTAACAATCCTAGTATACAATAAATCAAGTTAAATTTAATTTCACACCCATTTGGAATATATACAGAATACATGGGGAAGCAAAATCGTGTTAAAAACATGAGGGAAAAAGAAAAGATAAACTAGGGACCAGTATACGGGTCTAGTGGGAATCCGAGGGAATCTCTCCCGGGGCAGCCCCGGCGCGCAATTGACCTTATGTTAGGTACATGTAAACATAACAAATGGCGAATTGTCATGGTGTTTCATAGTGTGATTCAATACGTAAGATAATTTTGATGAATCGTGTCAGTATTCAATCACTCAAATATTTACTTCATCTGCCATCCCTGTGGGAAGAAAGGGAAACGAAAATGCCATGGTATTAGTAATATAGCAAGTACTCTATGCACTGTACCACGTTTGTGCCTATATCCGCTGGTGCGGGTTGATGGTTCCAACATGGCGCGCGCTCGCAGCCCGCGGCCTCAGTTACCGAACCATGACCGCCTGGCCATTAGTAGAGGTCAGTGCTCCCTTCCCTTTCTAGACCATCTCTCTCAGTCTCATTCATTCCATATCTATCCGTGTTCAGTATGAGAACAATATATAGTAAAACAATTGTAAATACATTTAAGGTAAACTGTTGTCAATGCAATCGATGAATGTAAACGTTATAATATAATTGACTGTGGGAAGACATCCTGATAACCTAGTTGCTTAAATATTTGTTTTCCATTATATCAAGGTACCGTCAAATCATAATTATCAGTTTATATTGATAACATACCAGTTTCAGTTACCGACATTATGTTTGACCAGATCTGTTCTATCCCTTTAACTGTCCGGGATAAGTGCGACAATCTTTCATTTTCTTTTTCTCATTTGCTCTCTACTCTCTCATTTTCCTTCTGTATTTATCCCTGTTTATTTCACTTCAAATGTTGTATAGAGAAAACAACTATTATACATTTTAATTTAAATTGTGTTTATCTTTATCGGTGTGTGTATCAGTACTGGTATGTATACGGTGAATTAACTGTGTCACTATTAGGGAGCCTCAAACAATTCCAATTTCCAATTCGTAGTTGTTTGACCAAATCCACGAGAAGCCAAGTTTTGCAGTAAATTTGTAATATGTTTATTTGATTTTGGAAAGAAAAAATAAACCAACCAGTAAGCCTAATTATAATGAATACCTGTTCTATAAGGTTCAAGTGATCATTGTGATTGTACAGTTATCCACGTTAGTGTGTATTGTGTCATGTAAATATCATGTGTATAAACTATTTTAATCACAATATAATAATAATGATAATACGAACATTTGTATAGCGCAGCTACTATAAATATATACTCTACTGCGCTTATAAGAAGCTCCTTTTTAAGTGAACAAAAACAAACGTACAAGAAACAGAAAGTACAACAATCAATCTTATGGAAAGGCCTGCTTAAACAATATAAATATCATGCACATGTAATATTGGGTTAATGATGAACATATTAAAATGTATGTAATTGATTTAGTAAAGCAACAAATCTAATTTCATTATTATTAACTATTAAACTATTAAACTTTCCATAAACACTTTTTTGTCAAATTATATCACTTTTATTTGTATATTTGTAAGTAGTTGGTGCAGTTTTAATCAACACTGTTCTGTTCGATTAGCTCCACTAATAAACTTAAGTATAATCTGTACATTAATGTTTTTGTTTTTGTCATGATTTATTATTCGTTTTGCCAGATAATGTTCTTGTGATGGTTATGTAAAAATAACACTATAATTTATTGCGCAAATCATAAATCTTGCTCTGAAGATGTATGATTCTGTTCGATAAAATATTAGGTTTAAACCACGTTATTTGAAAACATTTTAAAGTCCAAACTGAACTATGACTGTTTGTTTGCCCGCGCGCGCGCGTGTGTGTGTATGTGTGTGTGTGGATATGCATGCGTGTTGATATGTGTTCATGTTTGTGCGTGTGTGTGTGTGTGTGTCTCTTCTTTCTGAACGTGCTTATAATTATGTTTCTATATTTATCTCTATTATGATAGTGTATGTGTGTGCTTGTGTGCGTGTGTGCGTGTGGGGGATAAAGTGTGTGCGTGTGTATGTGTGTGTGTGTTTAGCTTAGCTTAGCTTTAAAAAAGAAACTCATTTTCTTTCACTTGTATGCAATCGATGTTTGAGGTAAATTATTACGCATGTAATTCAAGCAATAGAACATTAATTTTATCATCATGCTTATGTATACGGGATTTGTATTGATTTTTTTACGATTTTAATTTGGAAGAATAACAAATAATGAAAAAAAGTGTGTGTGAGTGTGTGACTTGGAAAGGGTATCGGGGATTCTGTTACTATGTTTTACATTATTTAGAATCCGAACACAATATTTCATCAACTTACAAAACACAGATTGCTCTCCGCACTTATCGGCCCGGGTTCGAACCTAGGCCGCCTCTCTTGGATGGTGACGATGAAGGCGGTCCTATATAGTCGTTAACAATGTGGCATTTAATCCACATTGCTGCTCTCTACACAGGTGTATAAATGGATACCTGGTCTAGTGAAAATTAGCTTGGTGCACCTATAGGGTTGCCCGCCGCTAGTATGCTCCCCGGGGAGTTGAGAATGTGTAGAAGATAATTGTGCGGGTCTGAACTGTGCCAAATCACCAGGGATAATAAGCGATTTGAGCAACTTATTAGGTGGATATTACGCTATATAAATATTCAATATTATTATTATTATTCATACTTGATTTGGAAGTGTCAATATAAATCGAATAACTACTGAAAACATCAGCTAATAGTTTACACAATTTGAAGTTAGATATGTAGTAAATAGAAAGACGCTTACAATAACTTGAAGGAATTTAACATGATCAGTAAGTTATCAAAATGATACATACAATTAAATACATAGTACATCCAGTTGTGATTATAAGTTATCTCATATCAGGACATTCAACCATAGATGACGCTATACATGCATTGAGTAAAGAGCTACGCCAATTATATAGACACTTATCTAATCTCAGTCCTGCCTGTGTCAATTCACATTGGCCGACGTGTACACGCATGATCGTTCACAATTTCGCGAATAATGGCACATAATTGTGTACATTTTTGTTGGTATATATTTCATTATTTGTTCGTGGAAAAATTAAACAAAGTGTAAACATTTCATTAAAGGGGTTGCGAAATTGGAGCAATATGGTACGTTTTGATGAAGGGCTACATTTTATATTGTATGTGTGTACTCGATATATTTAAAGTGACATTTTGGCTATTGTGTACCCGAAATGCAAATAATAGGGTCACTTTTGGGCCAAATTGTACCAAATTTTGTGCTAAAAAGGTATAATTTGCTAACTATCCACGCGAAACGCGGCAAAAGGGGTCGTGTTCGCCTCCATAATGATCACGTGTCATACCTTTAAATAGGTAGTGACACCACCAGGTTTCCTGTATATTTTTAAAACGTGATGTCTGATTAGTAAAAAATGTATTGGGGTGTCCACTAAATAATGTGTAAACATTTAACGTTAATTTGATGTTTTTTGGCTGAGATATGATCAAAATATGAAAGTGACATTTTCTAACTAATCCACTTACTATGAAAAAGATAATATTTATCATGCTAATGAAGAACAAGATCAAATAAAATTACTCTTAAACAAATAATCATTAACAAAATATTTTGTTTATATTCATGATTTGAATAAAAATTGTATGCCTTCTAAAAACGACTTTTACCACAATTTTGAAGAAAAAAAATGGATTTCCATACTTTCTAATTCCAACTTAGATTTAACTTTAACTGGAAATTTTCTGAAACATTCCCCAGGAAAAGGAAAAAAACGGCAAGGCTCCGCCCAATAAGCAATTGATTGACAGCTACCCGATTTGATCAAGAGTTTGCAAAAATGCAATCGCCCACCTGAAACGCATTAATAAAACATCCCGATTCAAAAGGGAACCCAATACGTACATATTTATACTAAGTTCTACTAAAAAATAAATTCTACGTTCACTGCTTCGGTAATCATATCTATTGGCACAGGTTTATTATCAACTGACTTCCAACACAAAATCATTCACTGTACACAGCTAAAAAGGGTAAAATGGTTAATGCACAGAATGGAATATTTCTCATAATTAGTATCTTTGTGGTCTACTTTGTTAAAGACACAAATGAAACCAATGGTAAACAGAAGGGATACACGGCTGCACATACATTCCTGTAAACCAAAGGCAATGGCAAAATTCAATTATACTATTTGTCCTTTTCATTACAACTCATATATTATGGAAACACAAAGGGCAGCATTCCTGCTATTGAAATAGCGGTTTGCTCCGCTGCTGCCACTAACTATTCATAAAAGAAT
This sequence comes from Echinarachnius parma, assembly GCA_037951105.1. Taxonomy (NCBI): domain Eukaryota; kingdom Metazoa; phylum Echinodermata; class Echinoidea; order Clypeasteroida; family Echinarachniidae; genus Echinarachnius; species Echinarachnius parma. Next base: position 41,640 of record JBAMJV010006199.1, read on the forward strand.
CTCATGTTTACACAATTTTGGATGATCCTTTGGTAATGGAAGTGTACTTCAGTTCTATATCCAGCTTGTAACTCTGCTGAATAACTATTCCTCCGTGAACATGTCGCTTCTACAGTGCGCGTCATTTCCAGTAACTGTCCCCTGCTGGTACAGTAATTTTACTAGAGAAATCACTGACATTAATGAACTAAAGCTATAATTAAAGGGATTGTACCCTTTTGGCGAAACAGAACTTTAGTAACGAGACCTTGGCATTCATCATTGCAAATTATAAATCGTATTGTAATAATTAAATCGTTTGTTGTTGTTTTATTTGAGCATTTCCAAACATAATTGTAGATTTTCAAGTATTAACATAATTATACACGCTATAGGTATATAATTATACAGAATAGTACATCAATACGTTCTTGAAATAGTAAAACCAGGGATAACTCCCATATCCCTGGTAAAACACATACTCACGGCTCAAAGTACAATGCTCTTTGCTATAGAACAAACAAGCAGCAGCGGTTAACACAAGAGGGCGCCCACAAGAGACCCTAAGTTGTAACTATTTTGTTATCAAATTATACAAATGTGATGTTTCGTAAAAATATTTGTTCGAGAAAAATGTGTGGGACTTTAAATTAGTGAATAAAGCTTGGTTCACAACATTTAGTACAATCAGATATAGTGTATTTTTAACCGATTTTTATTTAAAAAAAAAAACAGAAAAGATAAATACATGTACACACAAACAAATGAGAGATCATAAAAATCCATAGATAATTTGGCATATTTTGATATTAATACATTATCTTACATTTTTTAATAAAACTTGTCCGCCACATTTATTAGTATCATATATTTGATTCTTAACCGAGTTGAATAAAATGTTATCCTATAAAAAAACTTATGAAACTGCTCATCCGATATAAAGGCAATGGTTATTAAATGTATGAAAGTAAAATAATTTTGATTTAGTCAATTATGTGTTTTTTTTTCAAAAAGTATACTACGTTTTCCATTTCGATCACAATATCAGAAAAAGGTCCTCCCGCCCATTCTATTACCTTTTTTTGTATCAAATGTTATAAATGCATATTTAATGTTCGTCATAGGAGACATGAAATTGGTTGCCAAAATAAAAAATTGATTTAACTTTTATGTATTCAGCAACACAGAAGAATATTAAAGGATCTACTAACTCGTTTAACAGGAGGAAACTTTATTTTTGGATTGATTCATCAACAAAATATTTGTCCTGAATCACTTTTTGTTTTGCTTGTCAGGTGAAATATGGGAAGAACCAGACCACAGCCTGGCGAAATATCGGTTCATAAACCTGAAGCTGAAACTAAATTGGATCTACTGTTTTACCTCTAATAATACAACATGTGTACATAAACTATATAAATAACAAAGTCTGAAACGCTTTCAAATATCATGTTTTGCTCTTGTCTTTGTAATTCACCGCTTGTGTACAACACCCCCCCCCCCCCTCATTGTCTTCCTTTCATTAGTCACAATAGAAGTACTTCAAATTTACAAAGCAAATTAAGAAAATGGGAAAATAGTTAACTTCCTAGCTTATACAGTTTTCAGGCTATAGCCAGCCCCTGACACCTTTCCACATAAGACTTTATCAGGCTTCACATTGTATAGAACATATGAGGTTCCGACATATCTATATAGGTTTCGTTTTAGGCTAATCTGGCTAAACCAACTGGTTTCTCTTACCGATAAGATAATATGTCTACTAAGATTTTTTAGCAAATATATTTAAATATGATCACTATAGGTAATGAATACAAGATCTCCATCTTGTGAAGACAATACCATAATACATATTGTATGATATGATATATGTCGACATTTAACAACTACCATTATATCCTTTTCTTTTACAGATCACATTGGTACACTAACATCAGTTTCTGGTGAAGTATTTACACAACGAACTAAAACCTGACCAAACTAAATCGCCCCGTTGATTGAAGTCGTTGCAACCCATAATTTGTACTACACGTACTGAATATACTGGACACGGTTATTACCAGCATTCGCTCCTCTCTTTCTTATTTGACTGTACTTCGGTCACGTTCAAATATAAACAGTTATTCACATAACTACGCAAAATGGAGGTTGGCGCGAGTATGAGCACTGATAATTCTACAGATCAGGCTGAAGTCCTGAGATGCATTGGTGTCATTCAACAGAACATTGAACATATAATGAGATGTGATGATTTCCCATGCGTTTGGTGTGTGGGGGCTCTAGATATATGCAATAAGGCATATTCGAAGAATCATGAAATCGGAAAAAAAATCGCCGATGAGATCATAGCAACAACTGAATACTTAGCCATGTTTAATGACAAATTGGCAAGTCCGAAATGGCAGACATTGGGGAATGATGACAAGACTCTCGCAGACTATGGTAAACGGTGTTTCAATTTCTTCTTGAAACTCACATCGCTAACTTGGAGGTTAGCGGACGATTCGCCAGCTTTCTCAGAAGCCCTGGACGAAGAGGACTGCCTCTCGGTAGCCATCAACTGGGTGACCTCTCAATACGACAAGAATAACAGTAATGAATGGGTGAATTCGATCACCTCTAATGTGCTCAACATGCTTTACACCTGTGTTCGTCATTTACCAAGCCTCAGAGCAAAGTATCTGTGGACACTGCCAGAGCTGCAAAGGTTCGGTGAGTCCGGGAATGGAGACGTTAAGGCGCTAGTATGCCTCGTGTCAGCGTACTTGGTTAGCAACGAGGATGCCGGTAAACTCCCTACAAATCTGCACATTGTGAAACGCAACACCAAGATGTTGGCAGAATCCTTAGACACCCCAGACCACTCGATTGATGGGAACTATGAAGTAAAATAAAACAGAAAGTCCAGACGTTTTTCCGCAGTAGAGCTAATGCACGGAATCGGCCAATTGGCCATAAGCGATGAAAACAAACAAACAATTGTTGATAACGGCGGCATTCCTATCGTGGGTTCCATGCTTTCTGATGAAAGCAACTCGGTCGAAGAGCAGATCGAAGCTACGAAGGCCCTTTGGCAATTTGGATTCTTAGATAGCAACAAGGGCCAGCTGAAGCAAGCAAACGACGTCATAAAAGGTGGGTGAGAAATTGACATATCAATTTAATTCAAATTATTTTCCGGTAATCATTCAGGGCGCCAAAAATGTAATCCTAATTTGACATTATTTCCAATTGATAAGTAAAGCGTATTGCAATAATAAATATAATATCAAAATAAGAATATAGATAAATAACTGAATTGTTGACCCAACCATGCAGTTACTTTTATTAATAACTTGCCAACATATGAAGAGCTTGCAACCAAAAGGCGCTAAATCCACTTTCCACCAAATTGCATGTTTTGCACGATTTGAATAAACCTCTCTCATGTGTATCTAAATCACTACAAAATTTGTTTCACGAAATAGTTTATTACCACGATGGTGGAAATCAAACTAACGACAGAATCACCTAATGACCTTCTCAAAACTGAGCAACGTCAACACTCGCACAACTACCTCTCCAAATATACAAAGGTTGACAAAAAACAAGGAACGAGATATTCACATCATGCATGTTATTAACGGGATCTAGTAACTTTGCTGACAAGTGCAATAAATAATAAAAAAATATAAAAAAACAATTAATGAAATGTGTATTGGTATGATTTGATATGTCCACAGAGTAATGTGTGAAAATTGCACGTTAATTAGATGGGGTTTTGCGGAGATATGCTATAATATTCACTAACTCATTGCACTTACTTTGTACACGGCTAAACTTATCCCGTAGACAATGAATACCTGAGGATTTAAATCGAGCGGAGACTATGTCTAGAATTAAGGAAAGATAGGGGAGAGCGAAGATATCTAGGGTTGTTGGTTTGAAGGCATTTGTAGATGATGGTCAAAATGTTGAAAGATACACGTTTGTTGATATGGAGCAAATGTTCATGTTTCTTGACATTAAAGATGAGTTTGTCTGCGCGATGTTGTACTCGTTGAAGAAGCTGCATATCGCTAGATCGGATGCCATGTATCAGTGAGTCGGCGTAATCGAGTTTGGATGGATTGCTGGTTGATGTATGGTCCAATGCGGGATATGTTGGAGAGCTGAAAGTAAGGTCCGCGACGTAGGCCCGGGAAGAAACAGGTTCATCCATCTTCAGGGATGAGTCGTATGTGACGCCCAAAATCCTAGCCGACGATACGGAAGCAACTGATGCGTCGGAAATAGAAAGGGATATGTCTGAAAGGAGATGCCTGGATGTGGAATTGATACCACATTGAATTATGTTATATCATAGTTCAACTTGACCATGTTTGATTGTATCCAGATATGACGATGCTGTACACAATTCGATAGAGACAGGAGGGCGTCGTAAAGAGAATCTAAAGACTTCGGATCGGCATTCAGAATGATATATTTGGACTTCCTTTTCAGAAAGAGCATAACAAATAATGTCCAAATACCGAATATCAAAGGTATAGGTTACGTTTTGACTGAGGTACGCCCATCCGAGTGAATTGTACTTCAATGGGCAGTTAGTGTTATAATGCACTGGTTCATAAATGTATGAACCAGTGCACTATAACACTGATTGGCTATTGACCAAAAATCATTCGGATGGACATATCTCAGCCAATACGTAACCTATTCCTTTGATTTTCGGTATTTGGACATTATTTGTTATGCTCTTTTTGAAAATGAAGTTCAAATTTAAAAATTCGAAAAAAATATGTATGACATAATTTATGACATCACACTTCACCACTCTATTATCATCAGCATAAACGTGATAATATACATTATGTCGTCTAACCAAAGTTGGAGGCCAACGACTGACCCGTAGAGGTCCCCGTATTCAACAAAAGTCGGGTAGGATCAGCAGCCTTGCATTTGGAAGAGCGGTTCGACAAGTACGAGGTATATAGCGTAAACACGGAATTAGTCTTCGTGTAGACTACCATGTATCCATATTTTCCGCAGGAGGGCCAACATAAAGTTTAATGAAAGAGAATATGAATTTAAAATAATATTATGCATGTTAATAGCAAATTACATGGCACTATAATACGTATTTCCCATTCATTGTTGTTTTCTTTGAAGGTCTCAAACAGAACATCAATAGCAAAGTCGACATACTTCGCAATGTATCGATGGGAGCACTGTTCGTAATAAATGGGTACATACATTCCAAGGCCGTGCCCACTGGGGATGAACAGGATGAGGGCTCGTCCGGGAGTAGGTCTGGAGAATCCGGTCACATCATGATCAGCTACTGTTGGGAGAAGCCTTCGCAACCGGTCATGAGAGAGATAAAGAAACAGCTCACGAAAAGAGGCTACACTGTTTGGATGGACGAGGATAAGATGGGTTAGTCATCACCTTTTACAATACGTTTCTGGCGTCCCAGATTGGGTGATGTTGGGGAAATATTATTCCACTGTAGAATTGAGAACAGTATTGTCATTAGCTTTCGGGTTAAACATAACCCTCAACCGTATCTGTTTTTAGTTTATGCCCTCAATTATCTTGGGTAAATTATTTGAGCTGGGGTTAGGGTTAAGCTGTAGCCCTCCGAGAGCTTCACTAACATCAACATTAGCATATAAACCAATATTGGTTTAGGGACAATCATAATTTTCCATTTTAGCTCTGTATTGGCGACCAGACACATTCTTATAGGCGTTATTCATTTTCATTTATCAGAAACCCATGCATTGGACCAATCTATAATATCTTCCTATGCAATATTTGGCTGTAAATTCGTATTTATCTTCTTCATCCTGACTAAGTACAAACTACCCAGCTAGCCACCTGACGTTGGGCCGATGTCGGAATTTGGTTGCCGGATGTCGGCATATCGCCGTTGGCTCGAGGTTAAAATGTCCGCCAGCCCAACATCGTCACGACGTCATTTTTGTGATATATTGGCATAAGGTCATTTTCCGACAATGGCCCAACATCATGTCATGAGATGATGTTGGGCCATTGTCGGAAAATGACCTTATGCCAATATATCACAAAAATGACGTCGTGACGATGTTGGGCTGGCGGACATTTTAACCTCGAGCCAACGGCGATATGCCGACATCCGGCAACCAAATTCCGACATCGGCCCAACGTCAGGTGGCTAGCTGGGTAAATGTCATTATACAGTTGTTAACTGGTGGTGGAGGGAATATCACGGAATGTTCCATCCGAGGGATTTTAAATCCTATTGAGGGAAGATTATAAGTCCCTAGACGAAGTCGAGGGACTTATTTTCTTCACGAAATAGCTTTTTAAATACGGAGGGAACACTGTGATTTTCCCCGACAACAAAGTTAACAACTGCTATATCATCTGGCTAAATCTGCGGGCTAATACAAATACATGCATTTACAAATAAAATCAGTCAAAAACAACATACGGTACGTGTAAATAATACGTGTACCTTTGGTTCTCATTGTGACGTCATAATGCAATCTCTTTTGCAGCGCGCGCCAGAGGGGTGTCATAACTTTCTGGCCATGGTGTCATACCAAATTGACACCCCAGTAATTTGACCGTGTTTAGCCAATCAACGACGCGTATTTTACTAAGTCAGATGATATTATATAATGAAGTATCTCTATATATTTTTATCTATATATATTAGTCTATATATTCACCCATCTCAATATCTATCTTATTTTAGCGGGTGACATAATCGGTGCTATGGCAGAGGCCGTAGAGAAGGCAGATGTGGTTCTGGCGTGCATCTCACAGGGTTACCAAGACAGTCTGAATTGTAGATCAGGTATTAGACCGAGAACTTTTCATGATCCTTTTCGGGCCTCTTAAACTTCTTAAGATGAATTACTGATTGACAGTGACAGCCTGTTCAAATGTGGATGTGTATTTATTTTGCTCAACCTGTATAAAGGTACGGTATCAGAAAGTATATCTCAGAAGGCATATCGAGGTTCTATGGGCCTTTACGACTTTAAACATATGACATACCTTTTGAGTTTTGTTTTGCATAAAATACATAAATGACAGAGACGCATTACAATAGAGTTCACAAACCAAGGTGTTGATATAAATGTGTTATATCTCGGGTAAGGCAACAACAACATAATTGCCGCAGATCAGTATAAGCTTTGACTACTAGACTAGTTAATTGTGTACATTTTCCATTTTTGCCCTTCCCTTGTAATATTGTATCTTGACAGAGTTGTCCTACGCGAATGTGCTCGGGAAGAAGATAGTCCCCGTCAAGGTGGATCCTCAGTTCAAACCATCGGGATGGCTCGGCTTCATCACGGCTGCGAAGCTGTACTACACGGTGAAAAAGCCCGAGAAAGTTTCCGAAGTGCTGCCCGAGATCGTCGACAAGGAGCTGAAGGGCGTCCGCAGGTCAGGCGATGGACACACTGCAGCTCTATCGGGTGAATATTTTACCAATACTGTAATTATGGTTACCCTCATTATAGGACCCTGACTCTCTAATGCTGGAATTTGCACACTAAATCATAGTTGTATGCTTTGTATAAGATAATTATTCTTACGGCCAACATTTATCTTCCAACCGTTCTTAACACCTAACGTGCCAAGTGCTTGCATTACAGCTTCTGTTTTGAAATCACATATATGATTGCACGCAATTGTAACGTGACCATGCCCATTGCATTGTGTGGAGGCATTGAATTCGTTAGTGGCTCTTGTCTAGTGCGCACCCTAATCTACAGGCGAGGGGAATTTGCTTTTCAATATATTCATTTCAGTTCCTCCGAAAGCAATTTAGACGTGTCCTTCCAACTAATGTGGCACTTGAAATATGCTCCACTAGCAGTTGTTTGTTAAGCAGTTGTGACTGTAATTACACATAATCTAGGCGATGTTAAATAAATTAGACATTCGATTTTTGTAGGCACACCATCACCGCCGGATGCATCGAGTAATTGAAGCATGGACGCGGTCCAGGATTGGTTCAAGAAGAACGCCATAAACACTCAGGGGAACCAACTTGCCAACTGGACGGCACGCATCTCCTGGGTCATAAGAACCGTCTCAAATCAGCGCCCGATGCCTTCTTCCTGGCAGGTCAGAAAGACCTATAGAGGTTAAGTACATCGATGTCTTGACCCTTGGGACAGCGCTGAAAACCCTCCCAGACTATGTCGATGACAATGGTAACCCAGGCAGGGATGAACCACACCTAGACCCTTTTGCAGAAAGAGCTGCAATCGCTTGTAATGTAACAATTAATTGCAATCCGAAATATGCACATTTGAACCAATCAGATTTGCGTATTATTTTAGTCAAACTATCTAAGTAATACGTGCCTTCGCAGTTCTTGCGATTGCAAGATCACGTGACAAAATTCTAGTACGGCCGGATCGCCAAACGACCTAGCAGCCGACGCTTTGTGTATAATGTCAATGGACCCTTTACTTCCTGGCATGACACCCGAAACTAAATGAAGATATTTATTCATGAATATCAACTCTATAACACTGTAATTGCCTAACATATATCGAGAACAACATACATTTTCAGATTGTTCAAGAAATACGATCGTTTGTTTAATATTCAAGGATACAACTCGAGTTTGATTGACAAAAATGACTCTCCTTTCTTCTTGCATGCATGCCTGCCGCGCCGTACATTGCACGCAAACGTATGTAATTGGGCCCATTGGTTTCGTGTTTCGTATAACTGCAGAATGAAATCAAGAACCCGATCAAACCCACATTTAACTACTAAGTATTCATTTCTGACAAACTTGATATGATTTCCCCCTAGTATGGTATATCTAAAATACATTTCAATGTTTTTCCATACAAAGACAAGTCTTACCCTTCATTTGAGACTGTGTTTGTTGCAGTTTCCCGAGCGAAACATAGCACGGTCCGGGTACACAATGCAGACAGTGCTTGAACTGCATGCAGCTTGATTGCATGCAATGCAGCGCGCCGCGAGCAGTGTGATTATAAGTGGCATTCGAGTTTCGAAATATGTTCATTAAAATTCAGTTTGTTGCATTACAATGTGACAGAAATAATCGAATTTGTTGGAAATGTTAGACAGATGATGTTCTCTTTGCATAATTAGCACTGAAAGTGTCATGAAATTAATATTCATGAATAAATATCTTCATTTAGTTTCGGGTGTCATGCCAGGAAGTAAAGGGTCCATTGACATTATACACAAAGCGTCGGCTGCTAGGTTGTTTGGCGATCTGGCCGTACTAGAATTTTGTCACGTGATCTTGCAATCGCAAAAACTGCGAAGGCACGTATTGCACAACGGGGCCCGGGGGCACAGAGAGGAGGGGCGTAGGTTTAAAGGGACTTAGTAACATTGTCCAAATCCTCAAAATAAATTTCTAATTCTAGCGGTTCCCTTATACCTTGTTGTATTCGTATTAACAATAAAATCACGGGACAGGTTTCGGTTTTTCAAATTTCCCTTTCGTTACAAAGATATGTATGATTGAAGTATTCAGATAAGAAAAACTCCGGGCGAGTTTTTCTTCTGTGTACAAAGTGAGTGCAGTGAGTTACTAAATATCACTTTGCATTTTCGCTCATTACTTGGCCATACAATGTCCATTTGACTTGAAATTTTCACACAATACCCTGTGGACATATGAGATAACAACAATATACATTGCATCAACCATTCATCACCTTTTGCACATGTCAACAAAGTTACTAAATCCCTTTAACATTATGCTCTACTGGTAGTTACGCTCAAGTGCGGGCCCCTTGTTTTATTTATATATCTTGATTTTTTGTAAAACATCCCATAGAAGTATTTTGAACCTGAGTCTGAAGTAGAGGTCTCAAATTGGTTTAATTGAATTGAAATGTACATAATACTAGTATTGCATACTATATGACAACAGCTAAATTGTTCGATACTGATTTGATGTTGTGGTATAACAATTGTAAATCAAAACAAATATAAAAACCCATAAAGCCTCTCTTTGTATTGTTTTTTTCCGTTGGATTGGTCAGTTTCCATCCATGATCACACGAGGAATAACCTGTCTAAAGTTGTTCCATTGAGGTGATTTTATGTTGGTACATTTGTTTGTCTTTCCTGTTCCTATCCCGGGAAGAGTCGTGGATTAGTTTTACATGCATGATCTTTGTCCTTTCCTACATCGATTACATTAGTCTGTTATGTAATCTCTTGTACACGTTGTATATTTTCATATCGTGTGTATGGTACATGAAACATGCCTTCTTTGTCATGTCGTTTTGCCCTTGTTTGTTACTGATGATTATGTTATGTTCATGAATGTAAATAAATAGATGAGAATAAACAAAATATGTGAACCAGATTAATGACTAGTATAACTAATGTTTACAATTAAAGGGATAGTTGAGTTTTGCTAGAGAGGGCGCACATCACATTATTTTTTGTGAGATAATGAGATACTGAGTCTAAAATTTGAAAGAGCATAATATTTTAATGACAGAATAACATTTATTTGATCAAAATCGGTTCAGAAATGGCTGAAATATCCTAAACAGTAACGCATGAGGCATGAACGAACTAGTCTAATTTGATTAGGCCAAATTGATTCCATCCCTATATATTAAATGGCAATTTCATGCCCATTATTTTGAACATTGTCCTTTTTTGTGTGTGTCTGGCCATATTCATCTCATCCCCCCCCTCCTTTCACAATTTATTTTGTAAAATACATACCTTTTGTTCTGTCTACTTGCGAATATATGAACACATTTAGATCGCTTTGGTAGTGTTTGATAAGATTGGTTGTATATAGTGTGAATATATGATATGTTGATACGAATTTCTGTAATGTGTTCGTTAAATGGAAAGTAAAACTTTAATGATACGTCCCAGTTTTAGTTACAAAAATTAAGTTTGACCAGAACTCTGCTTTCCCGGCTATAAGTATCAGGGATATAATATGTCCCTCTCTCTCCTCTTTTATCTGTATTTCCATTTGTATGTTACTCTTTTGTTTTAAAACACATATATTATGTAATGAAAACAATGTATACAGTTAGAATAAATATTACTTTTCGTAATCGATGTATGTATACTATGTATACGGTGAATTGAGTGTGTCATTAATGGACTATCAATCATGTCAGATTTTAGACGCCCCTTTGTTAGACAAAGTCCACAAGAAGCAAAACTGTGCAGTACATATGAATCACGTTTATCTGATTCTGGAAAGAAAAATCAAGTAACCAATCTGAAAGTAAAATGAATTCTCATGAACAACAAATGAGCTAGATTAAAATAGTCATTATGATTGTAATATAATTAACTTTGATGTGCATGCCATAAATAAGTTAAGTAAATGTGTCATGTGTATAAACTATTTTAATCAAGATTGCAGAGCTATCATGCACACGCTATAATGGGTTTTGATATGAATTTTCAAATTTTTGCGAAGCAAGTATCAGCATAATTAACTACGGTGCAACAATGAAGCACATTTCCGTGGTATGTTGATTTGCAATCTCTTCTTTAAACACGAAGGCCGTTGGTTCGTGTTCCTGCCACGTATCACACTTATATTTCTCATTTAGCAAGGTACCGTATCTATATTTCCAAATCGTTCTAAACTCAGAATAGGTGCCAGTAGTTGATGTAATGCAATAAGCTAAACATAACTACGTATACAATTAAATGGCATAAGCAAATGATTAAAAAACCCATTTCATCTTCCATTAATACTTGTAAACTCTTCGCTCACTTTTTTGTAGGAGATCACTCTTATTTGTTTATTTGTACATTTGTGGTGCAGTGTATCATCTTTACTTTTCTCTTTCATTAGTTGCGCTAATAAACTTGATTATAATCTATACACAATCTTTCTGTATTTTGTCATGCATATTATTTGTTATTATTATGATCTTTCTCTGGTTTTGTAGACATATAATTATTATTGATAATTATTCATTATTTATTAACATATTGCGCAAATTCTGCAAGTGGCTTTGAACAAGTATGCCACCGTTATGTCTAATACAATATTGTTACAACCACTTTTGTAAAGATATTCTTTAAAGTCCAAACTGAACTATGGCTGTTTGTTTGACTGCTTGTTTGTACATTAACGTGTGTGTATGTGTGTATGTATGTGTGTGCGTGTGTATGTGCATGCGTGTTTGTGTGTGTGTGTGTTTATATTTTGTCTTACTGTGCGCGTGTGTTTGAATTTACTTTGGGAGGGTAGAGTGATGTGTCGCTATGTTTGTTTAGTGTTTTGGACTAGGTGTATGTGAGTGGGAGTAAGCATTATGCTGAATGAAACTAAAATGAAACTACATGTACTGTTACGACTACTGTTATTTATTATTTCCATTAACTAATCAACAAACGCGTTCAAATAACAAATTATTATCGTGTCTTTGTTAAGATGTTGTCACATATCTCCTGGCAGCTGAAACGGACGCTCGATAGATAAAAAAATTCCTACAAACAGTTATTAGCTGTTGAAGATTTTCTCCATTGCCGTACGCACACACCTTTCCACCAGATAAAATGACTGACATCGCCCAACAAGGAACGCATCCGCCAAACTAGAAACAGGCAAGACGCGCATACAAACGGAAACGAATGGATCGACAATTTTGCTCTCCGTCCATGCCGTCGGGCGTGCGTTAACATTATCCGGTGACGTGTGACCAGGTCTTAAAGGGATACCTGTACAGTCTTGTAAAACTCGACGAAAATTACTTGGATCGTCCTCGTTTGTATTCTACTATGTTGTTTAGCTTATGGTAAGAGAATAATAAAATAGGGTTAGATTTGTTCATATACCCTTTTAGTATGACGATATATATCATTCAGCTCAAGGGCGTTAGTGCACGGTCATAAACCTCATAGACGTCATACAGTAATTCGTTGTAAAAACTGATGAATATTTTCTCTTTTTATCCGAGAAAGCAGTGTGTTTTTTTAAATACAACTTTCACACATCATTTGGACATATCTTACAATTATTTTGGTACAGAATTGAAGTCTCAATTGTAATTTTGGGCAATATCTGGCACTTAACAAATGCACTTTAAAGGGACAGGCCATCTTTTGCAAGCCAAATTTCAAAAGTTGCGAGGTTATTGTCTTATATGAAAGAAAATGTCATTTAACAGCATGCCTGAACAAATTAGGGCTTGAAAACTTTTTTTCGTGGAGTTATAGACCTCAAACTAATAAAACGACAACCAATGCTTAATTGTGCATTATACGTGTATTCACCCGGTGAGAAAATTCGCACACAGATTCCACCGAGTACCACTTTGATGTGCGTGAACCCTACGTGACCCGCGCACAGATGTACAAACAAAATAACCAAACCTCGCTTAAACTGACTACATGTAATTATATATTCTTCATTTGTTATATCTTTTCCGTGACATATCTTTACAACTGTCGGCTTCACAATACCTGTATAAGAATAAGTACAATATTGTTGTAATATTATGCTAAATCAGTTAAACTCCTTTATTGACCGATATATTATACATGTAGTTTGATGTAGGGACGCATTCGTTTTTCATTCGTAGAATCAAAATTACTTGGCTATTCGATCTGATTTGTTTGTGTGTGGTACATTCATCCCAATCCGTCAACTGGAAACTGTTCAGACGTTTTATAAAGGAGGGCCTGTCCCTTTTACTCACAGCTTACGTGCGATATATTCCGGCTCATCTTGCTATCATTTATCATGAATGAAGTTTTTCATATTGATCTTTTGAACTCGTATTGATTTTATTATGCCCCTTCCGAAGTTCAATATAATCGTGATAATACACCTCATGTGTAAAGTCCATTGTTAGTATCTCTCCCACGAACGCCACTTCACAATGCTCAATCACGTCATTCTGCTACATGGTTATCACCTGGGGGCTGTTTCACATACATTCATAGCTGAACTAAACTCTAAGTTGGACCCAAGTATTATGAAAAGCCGCATGTGTCTTTGTAAAATTGCTGGAACATTTCTTTTCAAAGGTATACAGTTTGTTTTGCAAATCAGTAATATTTGTAATTATCAAGAAGCGTTCAGTTATTGATATAATGTTTTCTTAGAAGTTTCAAATACTTTTATTTGTTGCTTTTGAATATATTTTATTCCAAGGCTGCAAATGGCTGTCCATAATTTTTAGGTCCAACTTAGAGCTAAGTTCAATTTATAAATGTTTGTAAAACACCCCATGTTCCCGGTAGTTTTGGCAACCAGGTTCATGTAGGTAATATGTATACTGCATTAAAATTCTTTGTTACTGATGGGAAACCCAATTGACAAATATTAAAGAGTAAAAAATATGCCAATCTAAGCGTTGGTATGACAGAATAGAGGCAAGGCATTGGAAAAGGAATAAGGTTTGATATGCCGAATTTAAGTGCTATTCTACACGCGACAGCATAACCGATGAACTTTTGACGTGAGTATAATAACACAGATATATTATGTATACCTTAAAATTCGCTTGAACGTTGCTAAATACATGATTTATTGGATGACAACATTATGATGGACAATTTTGAGCAACATAACAATTTGTGGTAAGAGTACCCTAGCCAGTTTATACACATGATGGTTGAGACAGTGGAAAGTTCCTTATAGAACAACTACATTTTGTAATGGTGTCAAAGTATTACATATTTTTAAATGTTTGTCCTATATTGCAATATGCGAATTAACATGCATGCAGACCAACATTACGTACATACAACTACATGAAAGCGTAGCAAATAACTTCCAAACAGTGTGTTCACTTAATGTGATACTAAGTGGGTTTTTTTAAAGATCAAATCATATCATCTGACCTTGAGCGGATCAAGATCGTTGTCATGATTGGAATATAACTCAGTATCAAAATCGCTTCTGAAACAGCTAAAATCGATCGGAATAAATGTTGGCGATCAAATTTATTGAATAATTTAAGATAATCCTAGACATGAAAAAATAAACCAAAAAGGTTTATAACTGGTTTTGGATGAGCTCTCCATCTAATGAACAACTATTTGAACCAAATAATTATAGCATGTATATTTTTTATTACAAATTATTGAACATTTCAGGTGTCTGGAGGGCTCTTACGTGTGTTAACGGGTGCTCTTTTGAATTAAATTTGTTTTAATGATATAACCTTTACAGTTTGTTTTACTGAAATTATTTTTGAACAAAACGTTACTTTCAGTCTAACAAATATCGATCTATTATCTTACTTGTCTGCAGATCAATGCAACATGGTATATCAGCTTTTGGTGGCGTTCTAGGACGATGAACTAAAAAATCAACCCGACCAAGTCACGCAGAAGATTGGATTTCTTCTAACCAACCGATCTCAATACGCGAGAGACAGTGATAATCTAACCAGCGTTTACACCCCTTTCTCATTTAATCGTGAATAGTAAAGGTGCCAACAACTACATGTAACGTGCATCCACCTGACCACCAAGTCCAGAGGTCATTGGACTTTGGGATTGGTTCTACGTTTATAACTGAGCCCTTGAAACCAGAATTACATCATCATGGAAGTTTGATGGCGACGTCAATTGTTTATAAAATCATAAGATTGACATAACGACTCACTATGGGTTGCGGCGCGAGCGCGAGCAAGACGAAAGCACAGGGTGACCACCAGCAACAACAACCACTACAGCAACATCACCATCCACTTAACCAAGAACAACAACAACAACAACAATCACTACAACAACATCACCATCCACTTAACCACGAACAACAGCAACAACAGCCACTACAGCAACATCAACAACCACTAAACCAAGAGCAACAAACAAAACAACAACAACCACTACAGCAACATCAGCCACAACTAGAGCAAGACCAACAACATCAACAACTACTACAGAAACATCAACAACCACCAAAGCAAGAAGTAGTAGAAGAACAACAACAACGACTAGAGCTACGTAAGCAACCAGCAGAGCAAGAACAACAACATCAACAAGAACCACGACAGACACATCAGCAACCACCAAAGCAAGAACGGCAGCGTCGTGAAATTGCAGTTGATTTACCTGACGGCGTTGCGGTAGTTCCTGGACAGGCTCCTTCCAACTCACCAAGTGATAGTCCTGGTAATCAGAATACGACCGAAAACCTTCCGGCCGATGTCCTGCAACGTATTCATGCTATTCGACGAAATATTGAACATGCAACGAGCTGCGACAATATCCCATGCAAACAGTGTTTGCAGGCTGTAGATGCCTGCAATGAGGTATGTGTGAATAATTACCATGCTTACGATATCTCCCGAACAATTGCCGATGAGATAGCTCGCACAACTGATTACTGCGCCATGTTTAAGATGAAATGGGCGAAATGGCAGATGCTTGAGGAAGGTGGCGAGCATCACTCAGACTATAGGAAAGAGTGTTTCCACTTTCTCAACAGACTGACATCATCAAGCTGGACTCTCTCAGACAAATCGGTAGCTTTCATAGAGGCCATGGACGTAGGGAACTGCCTCACCGCAGTCATCAACTGGGTGATTGCTCGTCAGTGCGACGAGAATGGCAATGACGAATGGGTCAAAGCGATCATCTCTAACGTACTTAACATGCTTTACAACTGTGTTCGAAATGTGCCTACCCTCAGAACAAAATATCGGTGGACACTGCCAATGCTGCAATGGTTCAGCGAATCTGACAATGAATTCATGCAGATGCTGGCATTCCTCGTGTCAGCATACTTGGTCAGCAAGGAGGACGCCGATAAACTGCCTATCAATAAACAATCGATTGAACTTCTAACCCGGACACTTAAGTATTCCTTAGGCATCAAAGAGCACTTGGTTATATTTCCAAGAGTTGGAGTGTTTCTGACGTCCGCAGTGTATTCGGCTTTAGAGCTTATCCAGGGCATCGGCCAATTGGCCATACACGATGGAAACAAAAAACTGATAGTAGAAAATGACGGCATCCCGATCGTGGGCTCCATGCTTTCTGGAAATGGCAATTCAGTCGAAGAACAGATCCAAGCTACGAATACTATTTGGCAATTGGGGATTCTTAGATAGCAACAAGGGTCAGCTGATGGTAGATCGCAACGTCATTAAAGGTGAGTTAGAATAAAGGCGACATCAAGTGAGAACAGACGGATAATTATAGTATATTACTTAACCAACGTAACCAAGAGATCTTTAAACAATGCCGCTTGGCAAATACATTTTGGGTGAAAGTCACGAGATCATCCATCACTTTATGGATGGACAAAGTACAAATTCAAGACAAAATGACGGGTCTTTCCAAAAGGTGACCCCCCGATTTCTGATACACCTGACACCCCTATTCTGACACCCTTTTCCCCCCATTAATTTCGTACACGGATTTTGTTCCCTTTCCCCTGCTTTTTTTTTCATGAGACAGTCTCTTTGAATGGTTCTTTTGCTTGTAAATATTCATTACCGTGTGACGTGTGACCAAGCCTCTCCTAAGAAGCCAATCAAAGAAACGAAATTAGACCAAGCCTCTCTTTATGAAAGATCGATTAAATAGCTAATGAATATTAACAAGCAAAAGAACCCATTCACAGAGACTGTCTCATGAAAAAGGCGGGGGAAAGGGAAAAAAATCCGTGTACAAAATGAATGGGGAAAAAAGGGGTGTCAGAATAGGGGTTTCATGGGTGTCAGAATTGGGGGTCACCTTTTGGAAAAGACCCCAAAATTACACAGTTTCAAAAGTCACAAGAACATGCGCATGCCTCTACATTTAGTTTGAAATGCAGTCATTTCATTTTATTTTAAGACTCCCTGTGTTTAAATGCATTTATTATAATTGTAAAACAGAGCAGTTTGGAATGACTGTATTCTTAATTAAACTGCAGTAATTATATTTTTTAGCACAGTATTTTGTCACTATGGTAATTTTTTCTTTAATGTGTGGCTCAGTTCAAACCATGAATGTCATCACTTTTTTTAGCACACATTTCTTCATATTTACCATAATAACATTTTGTTTTATCAGAAGAAATTTTAAAATAAAGCTTGGTTATGTAATTATGAGGAGATGTTTCATAAGGAGAGACTTACCATTTGTGTTAGGTTTATATGTAGATTAATGAATTTCTGTAACCAAATTCAGTCACTTTGGTTGAAAAATTTTAAGAACACATAGCGTAGAGTAGTGGTCCACTCCGGCTAGGGCAGGCAACTTATTGGTAACCAACTGCTGCATCCCTGTTTGAAATTCACAGGAATTATTGAAATGAAATGATGGAGAAATCTATTGTATGCATCTTGAAAAATACAATGAAATATAATCTCGAAGTAAATTTGTATTCCCATGTGTTGATTTGAAGATCTTATGCTGAACTGCCAATGCACAGACGCCACACTTCGTAAGGCATCGACGGGGGCGCTGTTCGAAATTTATGGGTACAAACTTCCCGCAGAGGTACCCGGCTGGCCAAGCCCACCCAGTATTCATAAGAGTAGTTCTGGAGAATCCGGTCACATCATGATCAGCTACAAGTGGGAGAAGCCTTCGCAACTGGTTATGAAAGAGATGAAAAAAACAGCTAAAAAACGAAGGCTTCTCGGTTTGGATGGGACGTGGACCATATGGGTAAGGTCATAACATATAATTTCTTCTATTGGTATCCTACATGTCCTAGCTGGGAGTGGACTAGGGGACGTATTTTCTCCAGTAGCCTTTAAGACATGTATGGGTAATGTTAGGTAATCGGGTTAGGTTTAGCGTTTATTGTTAGCGTTTAACATAATGCTTCAAAAACTTCAAGATTCGAGTAAAAAGCAACACGAGTTTAGATGTAATCATAGCTGAGGTCACATAAATAGTGGAGACCAGACAAATCGTGGTAGGCGTTTATCATTTTCAATAAGAGAATATCGTGTATATACACATGTACGCGTTGGACCAATCTATGATATCTTGACAACAAATCTTATGTATCAACTTCAGCTTGACCCCTATTCGTGGACACTATCATCTAATTATGTATCACTATTTCTGTACCTATCATTTCTAAATATCTATCAATCTGTTTTTCACTCCATGTCTATCTATTTTAGCTGGTGACATAATCGGTGCTATGGCAGAGGCCGTGGAGAAGGCAGACGTGGTTCTAGCGTGCATCTCACAGGGATACCAGGAAAGTGAGCATTGTAGATCAGGTAAGCAGCGATATACTTGTATGGTTCTCTTATGCTTAATGGTAGTGTTGAGTATTGGTATTTCCCCGAATTGCCCCCCGATATTTTTTTGTGAGATAATTAAAAAACTGACTTTCAAATTCGAAAGAACATACAATTGTAATGACCGAATAAACTTTATTTGATCAAAATCGGTTCAGAAACGGCTGAAATATCTATAAATATATTTTTGTTCACAATGTATTTCACCCGGCAATCACCGGGCAAAATTATGACTTTTAGAAAAAATTCACAAAATGCTTGAAGACTACTTTGAAAAAAATAATCAGAATAGGTTTTTAAAAAGTCGTTGGTGATATCTCTATTGAATCATCATTTTAACGAACATTAAATGCACAATTTTGTATGAAAAAAAGGCTAAAACAATGATTTTTTTAAAATAGCGACCTCATGAATTGTAACGGCTCTTTGAGAATGATTAACATGGGTTTTACCTAGTCGTTTGTAATTGTGTATACTTTTCGAGCATGGTGAAGTTATAACTATTACTTTATACCGTAATGGTGCCGGTTTTGGTTACTAAAGTTAATTTTGACCAATACTCAACTATCCCTTTGACATAAATTGATGATGGGCTCAAGGGCTGACAGTGTCAGCATTAAAAGTGACAGATTATCGGTCTAAGTTAAAGTGCGGATGTGTATTTAGTCTCGGCCCCGTTGCAGAAAGAGATGCAATCAATTGTAAAGTTGCGATTAATTGTAATTGTATACACTCGATCTCAGTCAAGCTGTGCAAAGAGGTTTTCAAGAAGTACATCACTAAACGCATTGCCAGTATACGACAAACCAACTATGATGTTGATACATGCTTTTACAAATTTAAATACATATATGCAAATTCATGTCAATGTGTTCATCATGCATACCACGCATTGACACATCAGTCGCATTAAAATAAAGTTCACTTACCAAGTC
The DNA here is from genome assembly GCA_037951105.1 of Echinarachnius parma. Lineage (NCBI taxonomy): Eukaryota > Metazoa > Echinodermata > Echinoidea > Clypeasteroida > Echinarachniidae > Echinarachnius > Echinarachnius parma. The sequence goes on from JBAMJV010006199.1 coordinate 61,750, forward strand.
ATCTCGGGTAATACAAAAGCAATATAACGGAAGTACATCATCTTATATGTTTAACACATACGAGATCTGACTAATAATTTCGTAGTCTCTTCAAATTCTTCTACTACTCGCTGTTTATGTTCTGTCTTGACAGAGTTGTCCTACGCGAACGAACTCGGAAAGAAGATAGTCCCAGTGAAGGTGGATAGTCGCTTCAAACCATCTGGATGGCTCGGCTTGATCACGGCTGCGAAGCTTTACTACACGGGTGAGACGGGCCAGAGGGAGGTCTCCGAAGTGCTGCCTCAGATCGTCGGAGAAGGAGCTGAAGGAGGTCGGTTATGTCACAAGACGGACACACTGCAGTCTTGTCTGGTGAGTAGATATGTACCACATTCGAGTATGAGTACCAGTCCTGTGTCCTTTTAAGATTACTTTTACACTGCAAATACCGAATAGCATGCAACTGAGTAATTCAATTGCACAAAACAACATGTTCCCTGTGGCCAGTGAGGCATACAATATAAATAAAATACTACTACTACTATACTACTACTACTACTACTACTACTACTACTACTTACTACAACTACTACTACTACTACTACTACTACTACTACTACTACTACTACTACTACTACTACTACTACTACTACTACTACTACTACTACTACTGCTACTACTACTCACTACTACTACTTCTACTACTACTACTACTACTTCTACTACTACTACTACTACTACTACTACTACTACTACTACTACTACTACTACTACGACTACTACTTCTACGACTAGTAGTTTATTTCAATACATTGAAATACATGCTGAAAAATAGTATAATCCTGCTTCGTTTGTTGATGTGCCGCGGCGTCTAGCTAGGGGGTATGTGCCGTCTGATTGTTATCCCTGGTTTTTTGTTTGTATGACCACTGCGGGGGGTGGTTGATTAAGAAGTACTTCGTATAATCTTAGAAGTTTATGTGTTTATTATGCCTTTAGCGGGGAGTAACTCATTCCAATGAACACGATGAAGAGAAGAAACAACCGGCAGTACCGGCACCCGCAAACAGGTAAGCCATTTTGACCCAAACTTTAGTCGATTTTAGTTAGCACTCAGTCATTACAGTGACGTAATGAGAGCAATACTAATTTGGTGGGGTGTCAGAGTGGGGGAAAACAATACAGTCGTTGGGTAGGTTTACATGGACGTCTATATGCGAGGGGACGGGGCGGGTGGGGTGGTTGGGCACGTAGAGGGGTATTGTCCCCTCCTATTTCAGTATTATGTATACAGTATGCTTGTTTGATGATCGAGCATGGTGGGCTTAAGCGGTTAAGAGTGTCCGCCTCATGCACGGGGAGGTCCCGGGTTCGAACTCAGACCGGGTCATACCAAAGACATTTATAGAATGGAGAAGGGAAAGATAATCACACAATTGTGCATAGACCATATGCCCCCCCCCCCCCCCCCCCCCCCCCCACCCCTCAACTTTGCACGTCGTTCATTACTAGGTCACATGACATTAATTTACCATGCAATTTTCACACATTACGCATGTCGACATCTTAGATCACAGTAAAAAAAAACACATAGCCCAGGTTTTGCATACGTCAATATAGTTACTATAGGTCACATTAAACATGTTAAAGTGCCATTCGATGCAAGCTGAGGCGATCACTTAAACGTATAGTACTATCATTACCTTTCGTGAACATGTCTATTCAACTTCAGCAGGGTTAAGGTGACGGAAAGGCACCTACAAGAATTAGCAGACAACTTCCCTGCCGATAACAGATCCTACAAGATATTCTGCGACCTCCTGGGGATCAAGGCTAACAAGGCGGATAACATTTACGCCAAGCACCTGCACAATCGGAATGACGCTGTGAGAGAGTGCCTACAAATGTACAAAAATCGCACTTGCGCTTACCAAGACGACCTACTGACGATTTTAGATAAGGCTGAGTTAGCTGATCTCAAAGAGTTCATTGAGTAGAGTCAAACCAGTATCGGCTCGATCATGTCGATAGACCCCAATTCTTATTAAATTGATTTACTAGAAATACATCATGTTTATAGAAAAACTCATCTAAAGATTGTTGTGTTGTAAGTGTTTTAATGCGTAGACTCGTTCTATGCAATGCGTATCACAAGTTGGAAATCATATTATCATACACTGTGTGCAATACAAACCAACCAACTTATAGTCCACACAATTGTGTGTGAATGCGTTGACGTTACCCCTTTTGTAATATTGCAGTAGTTATATAATTATGTATAAGTTGATGTATTGTTATATTATTTATTGTGTATGATTTGCACATCTGTGCATGGCTGGAAATAAACACTATGTGTATAAACTTGAAACTTGCCAATATTTCAAAAAAGTCTGAAATTGAGACAGTGTTTATTTAGTGCAAGCTTTCAAACTACCTATACATTAAAATTATGTTTTGTTATGTTGAAAGCAATTGATAGAAACCTCCTTGATATTTATTTTATATAAATTGTAATACATATCTGATTTGTTTGAAATGTTTTGCCACTATTGTATAAATACACAACTACATGAATAACAAATGTAAGAAGTTTCATACTAATTCAAATAAGATTTTAATATGACCAGAAGAGCTACTGCATGTTATATTGTACATTTTGAAACTAAATATGTTGGTATGCTCATATTCAGGTATATATTTTGACATTTATATGAATTAATGCTACGACACATTAAAATACGCTGCATTTTGATGATATTTTCGCCTTTGACTGCAATATTATCTTGAGATCTCCTTTTATTCACAACTACATGAATAACAAATGTAAGAAGTTTCATACTAATTAAAATAAGATTTTAATATGACCAGAAGAGCTACTGCAAGTTATATTGTACATTTTTAAACTAAATATGTTGGTATGCTCATATTCAGGTATATATTTTGACATTTATATGAATTAATGCTACGACACATTAAAATACGCTGCATTTTGATGATATTTTCGCCTTTGACTGCAATATTATCTTGAGATCTCCTTTTATACACAACTACATGAATAACAAATGTAAGAAGTTTCATACTAATTCAAATAAGATTTTAATATGACCAGAAGAGCTACTGCATGTTATATTGTACATTTTGAAACTAAATATGTTGGTATGCTCATATTCAGGTATATATTTTGACATTTATATGAATTAATGCTACGACACATTAAAATACGCTGCATTTTGATGATATTTTTGCCTTTGACTGCAATATTATCTTGAGATCTCCTTTTAATGAACTCATTATGTTTCATCTACAGTGAATAGGTGAAGTTACTTTGTATCATATGACTTATTAAAATGCGAGTCGTTGATTGGCACAACACAGTTACGTGATTACCGTAATATGTTGGTATTATTCAGATATTACACGGTAGAGCCCACGTTGCATTCACCGCATGACGCGCACTGCAAGATAAATTGTATTATGACGTGACAATGAAAGAGAGAGAAAGAGAGGGGGGGGGGAATATACAATTTTATAATTATAGAACAAACTTTATTTGATCAAAATCGGTCTAGAAATGGCTGAAATATCTATAGATTTAACCATTTGTGCAACACTACGCATTGTGTGTGTATGTGTATGAGTGTGTGTGAGATTCATATTTTGTACTGTATCTTTTTACCACATGAAGTGAAAATAATTGCCATAGTTTTATTTTGGGGAGCTAACTATATGTAGTGGTACAAGCTCTTTTTCTTTTGCAAGTGTCCCCATATCTACATGTGATTTTGTTTTGCCTAAGATGTTAAATTAATTGAAATAATTTTGTTTTAATGTTTTTTGTCGGTTGTATAATACATTTGTTTTTACTTTTGTATCACTTCACTGCATTTTATCTGTCAATCTTTTGCTTGTGTAAATAAATGAATTAAATTAAATATATTTGTATTTATTATGAGAGCTTTCGGCATAATCATGCTCTTCTTGTATTTTGTTTACGTATTGTTCTTTTTAGCAGATGATCTTGTTAGGGGAAAATAACACTAGTATTTACTTTGAATGATTCTGTGTAAGTTTTCAAGTGTTTAAGTGTGTTTGGGTAAATGTGTGTGTGTGGATTCGCATATGAGTTGCTCATTGTCTGTGTTCGTGTTTATGTTTTTGGGTGTGTGTTGTGTGTTTCTTTGTTTCGTGTGGGCGTGCTTATAATGTGGTTATTCGGGTGTGTGTGTGTGTGTGTGGGGGGGGGGGGGGATGTTTATGTGTTGCGGTGTAGGCAAGTTACTGTGGTTATGTGGTTATAAGGCGGGGGTAGCGTGAGAGGAAGGCAAAGTGGAGTGCATTTCAAAGATTCATTGACTGCCAAGTTCTTGTTTACCTCCCTCAGTTTATCTAGTAATATCATACGAATCCACAAACTTACCTAGAACTGTACTTGTTCTCGCATGTCGTATTATGTAATACATTTCTTTAACTAACAGCTTTGTCCTGAAGACCAGCGACGGACAGTCCAGTCGCCCCCGACGTCTCAAAAACGGCCTCCCCCAAGGTTCAGTCATGGCTCCAACGCTCTTCAACATCTACATCAGTGAAATGCCCAAGACTGCATAACAACGGTACGGCTATGCAGACGACCTTGCTCTCTTCCACACGGACAAAGACTGGTCAAAAGTTGAAGACGCCCTAACATCTGACATGGCCAAGATCGCGAACTACCTGAAGACCTGGAGACTGAAGCTGAGCGCTGCAAAAACAACTGCAACTGCCTTCCACCTCAACACCAAAGAAGCAAACCGCCAGCTCACAGTCAAAGTCAACGGGAACCCACTGCCCTGCACCCCATTCCCAACATACCTTGGAGTAAATCTAGACAGACAGCTGACCTTCAAACCACACCTCGATTCACTCCGAGCCAAAGTCTCCTCTAGGAACAACTTACTCCGCCGCCTTGCGGGCACCACCTGGGGTGCTAAAACTCCCACGCTTCGTACTGGCGCCCTCGCATTAGTCTACAGTGCTGCCGAGTACGCCGCCCCTGCATTGTGTCGAAGCTCACACACACCCAAACTGGACACCACCCTAAACGAGACCATGAGGATCATCACAGGATGCCTCAGACCAACACCAACTGACCTCTTGCCAGTGCTCGCTGGTATTGCTCCCCCGCCCTCCGCAGAGAACACTATACCCAACAACTAGTAAACAAGGCACTCCAAGACCGTACACACCCTCTACACCAAACCATCCAGAACACACAACCGGGCCGCCAACGCCTACGCTCACGTAGACCGTTCAGCCGCCATGCTGACACCTTGCGGGAAGGCACCCACAACACCCTCACCGCATGGAAGGACAGCTGGCAGCAGACCCCCAGACCCCCTCAATTCACGGTGACTCCAAATACTAAACTTCCACCAGGTGCGGACCTACCCCGACAGGATTGGGTCACTCTCAACAGGCTCCGCACAGGGGTCGGCAGATTTAATGCCAACATGCACCGCTGGGGACTCAGATCTTCTCCGGCCTGCACATGTGGAGCACCCGAGCAGACAGCCTCCCTCATCTTAGGAGAGTGCCCAACCCTTCGCCCACTTGGCCACCCAAACCCAGACTTAAACAACTTGGACCCCGACACTGTTCACTGGCTACAAAACTTGCGTGATGTTGCGTAGAAGCTGTGCTGCCTCATACGCAAGAAGAATAAGAATTAACAATTAAAGAGTTCTGATTTGTATAATTGCCTATTCGTTACATTTAGCACATGTTACTTTTGGGTGAAATTGAAGCCTACAACGTTCACATTTGTCTTTATACAAACTAATATTGAGATGAAGATACAATAGGTAACATTTTTAATAAAATCACTTTGAATCACTATGCCCATATACCCATGCCACTCAAATCGGCAATGCACCGTACATTTCGTAGTACACTTAATTTACCTGTACTAACCTGTGCGTACATTACACTGAACATTACAACGGTATAACGCCAGTGGAGCAACCATTTTGTACACGGAAATTGTGTAATTTCGGGTACACATTTAACCGTTAATATCTCCTTAGTGTGCACTTTATAGCAAAATGAACATCGTGATTGTAAGTAAGCATATTTTTATACTTATCTTAAGATGTATATTGTGTAATCCCTCTTACCACGTTAACAAAACTTGACAAATAAAACGTTTTCGGCTTCTCGTCCCATGGCCTACGATGAATAACAGTAAACTGCGCAAAATACTGTTTGTTGATCGATCGTGAAAAGCAAACGGTCAACCATTTGCTCGCTCTGTGAGAATCTTTTCTGAATGGATGCGAAACTTTAGAAGCAATTTTCTCCGTTGTTTGACAAATAGTGGGGCTCTGGTCCGCGTTATTAAATTGCGTTTTTTTTTCTTTCCTTCATATCAATTATATGAAGCAAGTTATACATCATTTTAAAGCTGAAATCCTAGATAATTCAAAACAAAAACAATCTCAATATTGATATCTGCGACGAAAGACTCAAAGTGACAGATGAGGTCACAATTATGTCCACTGAAGGATGCATGAAAATTTCACTGTAAATGAGTGTCATATGACCACGTAATGAGCGAAAATGTAAAGTGATATTCACTAACTCATTGCACTGATTTTGTACACAGTTATAATTATCCACTAGATATCTTTATAACGAAATAGAACTTCACAAAACCAAAACCTGTTCAATGATTTTGATTATGTTACGAGATCCCTTTAAGGGGCTCGTACATTACAGTTATTGGATACAATTTAATGATTTATAGAATGTAATATCAAATAGTTTGGTCTAATCTTTATAAATATATTAGTTAATGGAAATTATTACCATATTATATTCGTCATTGCTTTGTAAAGTTGTAGCAAGCGATGTTCCCAATTCGTTAGATTTGTGAATGTATTTCTTGATCATTCAAAAGTGTAAATATTTGACGCATGAGATTGGTTTTAAAATAAATGAAATACACACATACACTGGCTGACGTTTCATGCCTCCAGGAGCATATGTATATTCAATACATCTCAGATAGGGGAGCATTACTGCAGTCTGCACAGGATCATCTGGAACAAAGGTCCATCATATGATGACATCTGCAAGCAGTATGTCTCCTATGTGGATAAACACTATGATAAGCCAACTGTAGTGCTTCAGGAGATTCCTAGGAGCTGCAGCTTTGTCTGAAGGAATCGGACTAAATTCTCCATCTCGCTCACTCCAACCCCAGGCCAATGGCTGGATTTAATTTCCCTTCCTTTACTGCATTGACAAGAATATATGCTGGCTATGAAAAGAAGCAGCTGCATAAGTAAGTTGCACTCTAGGTGGCACTCTACAGGTGCTGACCTTCTCATGAAAACGTTGAAGACAGAGAGTTTTCAGGTTATCATCTGGCTAACTTTTGTATAGACCAACAATTGCGTTCCGTCCTGCTGATACAACATCAGTCTTTGTACTCTTTTGATCTCCAAAGACTGCTTGTTCCTGGAAGATCCTGTTAGTGCGAACAAGCTTTAGAGCTGTTCCCTTCCAAAATCCAGGAATATGGGATGTCGTGTCACAGCCAAGGAAAGCACGCATACATAAAATACTGTTACATACTTGTGGACCCAGTGCAGATTTCAGAAGTGATATGTCTGAACATCTTTGCTCCCTCTTAACGCAGTGCCGAGGTTCCGGACAAAGAAACATGTTCTGCATTGTTGTCTCGGTATGGTAACAAAGGAGAACCAGACTTTCCATATCATCTGCAACAAGAACAGTATGGGTATGTATACCCTCGGCCTCAGCAATGGTGATAGCAGTCTGGACAATGAATAGATCATCATCTCCTGGATCATGTTTTGTAGGCCACCCAATGTGTCTTAGATGTCCGTCAAGCAGCATGATGAACTTGTGCTTGTTTTTACTGTTGGAGAGAAAGTCCTCCTACTTCCCGTAGAATACCATCGAACCAGAAAACTTGTACAGGTACACACACGCGCAATCTAGTACAGCGTCTGTGGATGACGTATTTCGTACTCCGGCCCTTCATGTAGCCATCAAACACCACAGTTGGCTTATCATAGTGTTTCTCCACATACAAGACATATTGCTTGCAGATGTCATTATATGATGGGCCTTTGTTCCAGATGATCCTGTGCAGACTGCAGTAAATGCTCCACTCCACTCTGTGATGCATTTTCCTGTCATTCCATTTATGAACTAACACTAGCTTTAAATGAGTTATTATCATTGGTTTTCAGCATTTCTAGCCAACAATGAAAACATTCTTAAATATTCTGTTAAGTGAAACATTTATTTCGACGAATATTTAATATACAGACTGAGCTAGGAAGGATTTCTGTTAAGTTTCATGACGTAATTTTATCGCTTGCTGAAAACCGCTTCTGAGGGCCTGACAAGCGGTGCGAGTTTTCCGCTCTCAAGCATGCATCCAGGAGATTTTTATCAGTGTTGACACTTTCTTATCACTTGCCCCTCTCTCTGTGATAGCATGGGCCTCGGGGGGCAGTAAACACAGCTGGGATTGTAGACAGTATAGTGACAAATGATAAGAATGTGACCGAGTTGATTACCACGATGGTGGAAATCAAACTAACGACAGAATCACCTAATGTTATGTATATTCAAATTTATGCAAATTAGGTATTCATGATTAATATGCTTGAAATGGCCACAATTATGTGTTTGACATTGACAATATGTATATAGAATAACGACAGAATGAATTCATAACATGTGTTATTTCCAATGATATATACATATGCCGTACATGGCTGTCTTTTAAAAAAATATAGAATCTGGTTCATTACCTAGAAACATGGTCTTATATACAATAAACATCTTTCTGTCGGGTTTGTATACTGAGATAAAGGCTTAGATAGAATACATGGCGGCCATTTGGAATGAATTATTTACAACTTTATGCAAATTAGGCATGATGGGATGCCTGAATATTGCTAATTTGGTTATAATTTTGTTCATTGACCTTGAAAACATGGGTGTAGACACTTAGATTTACTTTTTATGTGTCTCATATCTCGAGATATGGGATTAAGTGTCCTACATGGGGGCCATTTTGAATATATTTATATGCAAATTAGCTATAAAGGGGTGCTTAAAAGTTGCAAATATACTTACATTCTGTTCCATAACCTGGAAACATAGTTCTATATACAATAAATATTTTTCTGTTGGGTTCATACTGAGATAAAGGCTGATATAGGATACATGGCGGCCATTTTGAATATATTATTTACAACTTTATGCAAATTAGGTATGATGGGTTGTCTAAATCTTGCTAATTAGGTTACAATCGTGTTCCTTGACCTTGAAAACATGGGTGTAGACACCTGAATTAACTTTCTAAGTGTTTCATATCCAGAGATATGGCCTTGAAAAGGCTGTATGGCGGCCATTTTGAATTTATGCAAATTAGACCCTTATCCACCACTCCAATTTTTGTCAACTTTTAGTATGTTGTTTTAGTGGCTATTCCACAGCAAATACAAGTGGAATCGTTTCTGTTGCAATTAGTGGTGGGTTGACCCCCTTTTTGTCATATTTTGACTGGACTACAAGGTGTTGATACAAATGTGTCATATATCGGGTAAGGCAACAACAGCATAATTGCTGCAGATCATTATGTTTAGCAATGTATAATCTTTGACTACTAGACTAGTTAATTGAATACATTTTCCATTTCTGACCCTCCCTTGTAATATTCTTTCTTGACAGAGTTGTCCTACGCGAACGTGCTCGGGAAGAAGATAATCCCCGTCAAGGTGGATCCTCTGTTCGAACCATCGGGATGGCTCGGCTTCACCATAGCTGCGAAGCTGTACTACACGGTGAAAAAGCCAGAGAAAGTTTTCGAAGTGCTGCCCGAGATCATCGACAAGGAGCTGAGGGGGCTCCGCAGGTCAGGCGATGGACACACTGCAGCTCTATCAGGTGAATATTTTACCAAGACTGTAATTATTGTTACCCTCATTATAGGCCCCTGACTCTTTAATGCTGGAATAAGCACAATAAATCATAGTGTTATGCTTTGTATAAGATACTTATTCATACGGCCAACATTTATCTTTCAACCGTTCTTAAAACCTCACGTGCCGAGTGCTTGCATTACAGCTTCTGTTTTGATGCCTCAAATGTAATTGAACGCAATTGTAACGTGACCATGCCCATTGCATTGTGTGGAGGCATTTAATTCGTTATTGGCTCTTGTCTAGTGCGCACCCTAATCTATATACAGGCGAGGGGAATTTGCTTTTCAATATATTCCTTTCAATTCCTCCGAAAGCAATTTAGACGTGTCCTTCCAATTAATGTGGATCTTGAAATGTGCTCCACTATCCGTTGTTTGTTTAGTTCGCTGCCCGAACCGCCTGCACGTAGCTAGCTCAGCTCAGCCAATAGCTGCCGTTATCGCTCACTCAGCTGATAGCTGCCCTATGTAATATTAGATCATGCAGACGGTTCGGTCGATTCTGTATCTCTTGCTCCGGAGCTAGGAAAGGGGAATTACGGACGTAACGATAGCGCCCGTTTAGCTCTGAGTCGTATAGGTGTGGTGTGCATGTAGGTGGCGAGTGTTCACAAATCACGTCCTGAATCTGAAAGGGGAATTACGGACGTAACGATAGCGCCCGTTTAGCTCAGTCGTATAGGTGTGGTGTGCATGTAGGTGGCGAGTGTTCACAAATCACGTCCTGAATCTGGACTATTGTTTGTTAAGCAGTTATGACTATAATTACACATAATCTAGGCGATGTTAAATAAATTAGATATTCGCTTTGTGTAGGCACACCATCACCGCCGGATGCATCGAGTAATTAAAGCACGGACGCGGTCCAGGATTGGTTCAAGAAGAACGCCATAAACACTCAGGGGAACCAACTTGCTAGACGGGACGGCACGCATCTCCTGGTTCATAAGAACCATCTTAAATCAGCGCCCGATGCCCTCTTCCTGGCAGGTCAGAAAGACCTATAGAGGTTAAGTACATCGATGTCTTGACCCTTGGGACAGCGCTTAAAACCCTCCCATGCTATGTCGATGACAACGGTAACCTAGGCAGGGATGAACAACACCTAGACCCCTTTGCAGAAAGAGATGCAATCGATTTTAATGTAACAATCAATTGCAATCCCAAATATGCACATTTGAACCAATCAGATTTGCGTATTTTGTAACATTTTAAATTGTCTAGAAATATTTTGTTTATAAGACGTGAATAAGAAATGAATAGTGACTTCAGTATGGAACCATGCTTGACTATAATAGTAGTAACTGATACAGATTATGATGATGATGACTCACAACTCTTGTGTGGCGCCATTCATCTGAGTAAAACACTTAAAGGTAAAGACCAGTTTTGGAAACCCCCCCCCCCCTCTAAAAAAAAATGAAATGGAAGGTCTTATTACCAATAATGTGAAATAATATAATTATACTAACATAGGATTATCCAAATTTGGCAAAAAACCCTCCTACTAATTGATATATTTGCGAAATTATATATTTATTCCAATGAGACAGATATCGCCAACGAGGAATCGCCCATACGCTACGTGTATTACGCCCACGCGGTTGTCTACGTGGCGGTTCGCTCATACTTCCGATATTTCTGTATTTGACGATGCTTTGGTTCGGATTTTAACCACACAAGCCCTATTTCAATACATATTCAACAATACTTATACATTTAGATGTATTCGGCTACTTTCCCGAAACTGATCTTGGGCTTTAAAGGCGCATTCTCCTCCAACGTGTAAATTATTTACTGCACATTGCAGTAATCACAGAAACAATGTTTTGTACACAGGTTGAATGAGTCGTCATAAATCGCATCTAAGTTAAATAGTCATGATTGCTTTATCACATTGGTTATAAGTATGTATGTTTATTGTTGTAAATATAGCCAATCATGTATTGCTCTTTGAATTATATTATGTCGATGGAATTTAAAAAAAGGGTCAGATGGTGAATAAAATCAAGTAAATTGTGAAATGAAATGGATTTTAAATTGGTGACACTTGTCTCAGGTGGTCATGATGGACGTTACATAAGCGGCATAGCAAGTACATGTATGCATATATACGATAACAATTTGCGTAAAGTTGAGCAATTCGGTGTAAATAAATGTGTAAATGATATAATTGTTTATTTCCCAGACTAAAGTGTGACGTGCCTTAGCCTGAACAAATTGTGTTGATGTGTTAACATATATAACATAATTATTATGGTAATCATTATAATTATGAATACTATTTCTATTTTACATGATTTTTCTTATATTATAGATATCATGACTGTTATTTTGTAAGAATTTTTGTTTATGTTCTACAGTGATATGGAAACATATTTTAATTGCTGTGTCATTTTGACATTTCTAATTTGAATGATTTGTTGAATGTTGTCAAATGTTTTTAAATAAATTACGTTCATTGCCTAAATCAACTCCGTTAGAGCATAGTGTTCTTCAACGTTTAGCTGTTTAAGGGGGCAAATTATAGCTTGTATGTCAGTGTGGCGAGTATTATTTCTAATCGGTCTGTATATTTGTTTACAATCCTCCTCACTTTGTGTTTTTTTTGTGAATAATTAAATCGTACGATACTCTATCACGAAGTCGAAAGCTGATTTAATACTTATGTTAGCAAAAGGCATACAGTAACGCTTGAGGCATGAAAGAGCTAGTCTAATTTGATTAGGCTAAATTTATTACATCTCTTTATATTAAAGTGAAATAACAATGTCAAGCCCATTATTTTGAACATGATCCTTTTTTTGTGTGTCTGGCCATATTCATCTCAGCCCCCCCCCCCCCCCGCGTCGCAATTGTTTTTTTTTTAAATACATACATTTTTTTCTGTCTACTTGCGAATATATTATCATATTTAGATCGCTTTGATGGTAATTAATAGGATTGGTTGTACATAGTGTAAATATGATATGTTGATACTAATTTGTCTAATTTGTACATTAAATGGGAAGTTTTAATGATACATCCCAGTTTTAGTTAAAACAATTCAGTTTGACCAGAACTCTGCTTTCCCGGCTATACGTATCAGGGATATAATAATGTCCTCCTTTGTCTCTTTACTCTCTCTATTTCCATTTGTATTTAACTGTCTTTGTTTTAATACACATATTATATAGTAAAAACAATGTATACAGTTAAAATAAATATTACCTTTCGTAATCGGTGTATGTATACCATGTATACGACGTATTGAGTGTGTCACTGAGGGACTATCAATCATGTCAGATTTTAGATTCCCCTTTGTTTTACCAAGCCCACAAGAAGCCAAGTTTTGCAGTACTCTTGTATCATGTCTATCTGATTCCTGAAATAAAAAATCTGAAAGTAAAACGAGTTCTCTTAAATAGCAATGAGCTATGTTAAAATCGTCATTATGATTGTACAATAATTAACTTTGGTATGCATCATTATGCCATGTAAATAAATATAAGTAAATGTGTCATGTGTATAAACTATTTTAATCAAGATAGCAGAACTATCATACACAAGCTTTATTGGGTTCATGATATGAATTTCAAAGGGATAACATCAGTTTTGTAAATAGCGTAATTTTCAAATTTTCCAAATTGTGCGAAGCAAGTACATCTTAACTACGGTACAACAATGAACCAAATGTATAGATATATTCCGAGGTATGTTGATTTGCGATCTTATGTTTAAACATGAAGGTCGTGGGTTCGATTCCCTACAACGTAGCACAATTTTTTTTCTTTAGAAAGGTACCTTATTCCAAATCGTTCTAAACTCACAATAGGTGCCAGTAATTGATATAATGTAATAACCTAAACGAAAAAACGTATACAATTAAATTAAATAAGCAAATGATTAACCCTAAAAAGGCCGGGCTATTTGAGGTCTTCAGCAGGCCGAGGGAGGGGGGGGGGGCATTATGCCCCCCCCCCCCCCCGCCCAAGATCTCGGCCGCGGAGCGGCCGATCGCCGTACAATTTTGCACGCATGATAAGTGAAGTGTATAGAATACAATGGTAATTTTGTTAACATTTTAAAAATGCATTAATTTGCATATTTATGGTCATTTATGCAAATAAGTCATGAAATTCATATTTTTACCCATAAATCATATATTCTTCATAATTAAACACTGGTTTTCACTACATATATGTATTAGAGCATTTGGAATGATAATTCGACAAAAAAATTTGGAAGAGCCCGGTTCTTCCTTATGTTTTCTATTGTTTTGTTAATTTCTTATGTATTTCTTTGTTTTTTTAACTTATGTATTATATTGTTTTTGTTGTTTATTTTATTTCTAACTATAATTTAACTATTTTGAACCCCCAAACCAACATATAACATGTAAACAACACCAAGTAAATAATGATACACCTCATTTTACGAAAATTGATATTTCCATATGTTTTGTACACAAATCACGAAATTTACACAAATCACGAAATTGAGCGATTTTCGGGCTGACATACACAGACAAAAGGTCACGTGACTTTTTAACGGTAGGTCCGATTTTCAGAATTTTTGTTTTAAAATGTGCGCAAGACCCGAAAGAAAAAAGCCACCAAGCAGCGGCGCGTCATCGTACAGCGTTTTGGAGCAATAAAACAAATCGCGGAGGGGGGGGGGGGGGCATTATGGCCCCCAGGCCTTATTAGGGTTAAACATCACATTTTATCTTCCATTAATACATGTACAAGGTATGATAAACACACGTGTAATTATTCAACGTTATTAAAATTTGCTTGTTGGCAGTGATCTATTAAACTCTTTGCTCACTTTTTTTTTTCTTGGGAGATTATTTGTCTATTTGTACATTTGTGGTGCAGGGTATTATCTTTACTGTTCTCTGTCATTAGTTGCGCTAATAAACTTAATTATAATCTATTCACTATATTTCTGTATTTTGTCATACATATTTTTGGTTTATCAGATGAACTTTCAATGGTTTTGTACATATATCATTATAAGGGTGCGCTTCGTTATTCCGAAGGTTCGTTATTCCGAAAGTTCTTTATTCCGAAGGTTCTTTATTCCAAAGGTTCGTTTTTCCTAACACCCAATTTCGTATACCTGAGGGTTCGTTACTCCTTGAAATGAAATAAGGTTATAATAATAAATAATAATAAATCACTTATAGAGCGCGGAAACTATGTGTATATATTCTACCGCGCATATTAATATTAATACCCATGGTCATCAGGTACATTTCAAACCCACACAATGATATTGCATACTTTCTCAACTCCCCGGGGAGCATACTAGCCGTGTTGCCACTGATGATGGCGCAAAGGCTAATTAACACCCGACCATGGTACCCCTGTATACACCTGGGTAGAGAGCAGCAACTGTGGATAAATTGTCTTGCTGAAGGACAAAGGCAGTGGGCAGGGTTCGAACTCGGGATCTCATGATCAGAAAGCGCGCGCTCTACCGATCTTGCCACACTACATCCGAACGTTTGTTGCATTATTCCGAAGGTTCGTTATTCCGATGGTTCGTTATTCCGAGGGTTCGTTATTCCGAAGGTTCGCTATTCCTAAAATGAAATCAGGTTCGCTATTCCTAAAATGAAATCAGGTTCGTTATTCCGAAGGCTCGTTAGTCCAAAAATAAGATCGGGTTCGTTATTCCGAATGTTCGCTATTGTTAAAATAAAATCGTGTTCGTTAATCCGAAAATGAATCTGGGTTTGTTACAATGCTATAATATCATATAAAGAGATGAAATAAACTTAAATGTTTGATCTAAGTCTGGCCAAGTGAGGGAAAGTGGGAGGGGTATGCTTAATGCCGGCTCTGAATTAAATACACACATCACAAATGATAGTATTATAACAAACGTGATATAATTTTAGGATTAACGAACCCTATTTTTTTTCGGACTAATGAACCTTCGGAATAACTAACCTTCGGAATAAAGAACCCGATTTTTTTTTTCCAGATATCGAGCCTTCGGAATAACGAATCCGATTTCATTTTAGGAATAGCAAACCTTCGGAATAACAAACCCTTGGAATAACGAACCATCGGAATAACGTACCTTCGGAGTAACAGAGTGTAACGCATTATTATTGATCATTATTAATTAATTATTAATATATTGCTCAAATCATGTAAGTGGCTTTGAAGATGTATGCCTCCGTTTAGTCAAATACAATATTATTACACTTTGGTAAAGATATTTGTTAAAGTCCAAACTGAGCTATGGCTATTTGTTTGACTGCTTGTTTGAACATTTACGTGTGTGTATTTGTGTCTGTACATGCGTGTGTGGGTGTGCATTTTTTCTCTATTTTATCCGGGAAAGCAGTGTTTGTTTTTTTATGAAACTTTCACACATCATTTGGACATATCTTACAATGATTTTGGTACAGAATTGAAGTCTCAAATGTCATTTTGGGCAATATTTGACACTTTACAGGTGCACCTTTAAAGGGACTTGGTCTCTTTTGCAAGCAAAATTTCAAAAGTTGCGAGGTTATTGTCTTATATGAAAATTTAACAGCATGCCTGAACAAATGTGGGCTTGAAATTTTGTTTTTGTGGAGTTATACACCTCAAACTATTGTGCAGTGCTCGCAGATTCCACGGGGTACCACTTTGATATGCGTGACCCCTACGCGACCCGCGCTAACTACGTGACCCGCGCACAGAAATACAATAGCATGAGCGAATACTAAGCAAAATAACAAAACCTCGCCTAAACTGACTACATGTAATTAAATATTCTTCATTTTTGAGATCCTTTTCCGTGACATACCTTTGAAAAAGTCGGCTTTACAGCACCTTACAAGAATAAGTACAATATTGTTGTAAAATTATGCTAAATCGGTTGAACTACTTTATTGACCGATATTAAGTTTGATGGAGGGACGCATTCGTTTTTTATTCGTAGAATCAAAATTACAGGGCGGTTCGATTTGTTTTATTTGTTTGTGTGTCTTGCATGTATCCCCATCCGTCAACTGGAAACTGTTTTTGTTTTGTAAGGGAGGGCCTGTCCCTTTTACTCACAGCCTACGTGCAATACATTCCGATTGGTTTTGCTTTCATTTATCATGAATGAAGTTTTTCAAATGTATCTTTTGAACTCGTATTGATTGTACTATGCCCCTTCCAAAGTTAATCATTAATATAATCATGATAATACACCCCACGTGTAAAGTCCATTGTTAATATCTCTCCCACGAGCGTCTCATCTCAATGCTCAAGTACGTCATTCCGCTGCATGGTTATAACCTGGGGGCTGTTTCACATACATTAATAGCTGAACTAAACTCTAAGTTGGACCCAACTATTATGAAAAGCCGCATGTTTCTCTGTAAACATTGCTGGAACATTTATTTTAAAAGGCATACTTTTTTATTACAAATCAGCAATATTTGTAATTATCAAGAAGCGTTGAGTAATTGATATGATGTTTTCTTAGAAGTTTCAAATACTTGTATTTATTCTTCTTGAATATGTTTTATCCCAAGGCTACAAATGGCTGTCCATAATTTGTTAGGTCCTACTTAGATTTAAGTTCAATTTAGAATGCTTGTAAAACACCCCATGTTTCCTGTAGCTTTGGCAACCAGGTTCATGTAGGTTATGTGTACACTGCATTCAATTGTGTTGTTACTGATGGGAAACCCAATTGACAAATATTAAAGAGTACAACATAAGCGTTGGTATGTCAGAACGTATAGAGGCAAGACACTGGAAAAGGAATACGGATTGTTATGCCGAATTTAAGTGCTATTCTACACGCGGCAGCATATAACCGATGAACTTTTGACGTGAGTATATTAATACAGATTATGTCTACCTAACAATTCGCTTGAACGTTCCTAAATACATGATTTATCGGATGACAACATTATGATGGACAATTTTTAGCAACAGAATAATTTGTGGTAAGAGTACCCTAGCCAGTTTAAACACATGCTGGTTGAGACAGTGGAAAGTTCCTTATAGAAAAAGTACATTTTGTAATGGTGCCAAAGTATTACATATTTTGAAATGTTTTTCGCATACTACAATATGCGAATTAACATGCATGCACACAAACATTACGTACTTGCAACTACATGCAAGCGTATCAAATAACTTTCAAACAGTGAATTCACTTAATGTGATACTAAGTGGGGTTTTTTAAAGATCGAATTATATAATCTGACCTTGAGGGGATCAAGGACATTGTCATGATTGGAATATAACTCAGTATCAAACTCGCTTCTGAAACAACTAAAATCTCCAATATTAATTTCCGATTGGAATAAATGTTGGGGATCAACATTATTGAATAATTTAAGATAATCCTACTCTTGAAAAATATACCAAATGGTTTATAACTTGTTTTGGATGAGCTCCCCATCTTATGAACAACTATTTGAACCAAATATCGCATGTATATGCTTTAATTAAACATTATTGAACATTTCCGGTGTCTGGAGGGCTCTTACTTGTGTTAACGGCTGCTCTTTTGAATGAAATTTGTTTGAATTATATAACCTGTACATTTTTTTTTTTATACAATTTTTTTTTTAACAAAACGTTACTTTCAGTCTAACAAATATCAATCTATTATCTTACCTGTCTGTAGATCAATGCAGAATGGTACATCAACTCTTTGTGTTCTAGGACAATGAACTAAAAATCAACCCGAACAAGTCACCAAGAGGATCGAATTTCTTCTAACCAACGATCTCAATACGCTCGAGACGATGCGTTTACACCCCTTTCTCATTTAATCGTGAATAGTAAAGGTGTCAAAACCTACATGTAACCCACATCCACCAGTCCACCCTAGCCTATAGGTCAGTGGAATTTGGGATTGGTTCTACATTTGTCATTGAGCCCGTAAAACCAGAATTACATGACCATGGAAGTTTGATGGCGACATAATCTTATATAAAACCATAAGATTGACATAAAGTCTCACTATGGGTTGTGGCGCGAGTGCGAGCAAGACGAAAGCACAGCGTGAACACCAGCAACAACAACCACTACAGCAACATCACCATCCACTTAACCAAGGACAACATGAACAACAACCACTACAACAGCATCAACAACCACTAAACCAAGAGCAACAAACAAAACAACAACAACAAATACAGCAACATCAGCAACAACTAAAGCAAGACCAACAACACCATCAACAACTACTACAGAAACATCAACAACCCCCAAAGCAAGAAGTAGTAGAAGGACAACAACAATCACTAGAGCAACGTAAGCAACCACTAGAGCAAGAACCACTACTGACACATCAGCAACCACCAAAGCAAAAACAACGAGAACACCAACCACTACAGCGACATCAACAGCCACCAAAGCAAGAAAAACAACTTAAATACAATGATGCTGATTCAACTGACGGCCCTGGGTTAGTTCCTACACAGGCTCCTTCCACCTCACCTGAAAATCAAAATGCGACGAAAAACCTTCCGGCCGATGTCGTGCAAAGTATTCATGCTATTCGACAAAATATTGAACATTCAAAGGGCTGCGACAGTATCTCATGCGAACAGTGTTTGCAGGTTTTAGATGCCTGCAATGAGGTATGTGTAAAGAATGTTCATGACTACGATATTTCCGGGAAAATTGGCGATGAGATCGCTCGCACAACCGATTACTGTGTCATGTTTAAGATGAAATGGGCGAAATTGCAGATTCTGGAGGAAGGTGGCGAGCATGACTTAGACTATAGGGAAGAGTGTTTCTACTTTATCAACAGACTCACGTCATCAAGTTGGACTCTCTCTGATAAATCGGCAGCTTTCTCAGAAGCCATAGACAAAGAGAACTGCCTCACCGCAGCCATGGAATGGGTGATCGCTCATCATAACGACAAGAATGGCAACAACGAATGGGTGGAAGCGATCATCTATAACGTTCTTAAGATGCTCCACAACTGTGTTCGAAATGTGCCTACCCTAAGAGCGAAATATACGTGGACACTGCCAACGTTGCAATGGTTCAGCGAATCCGAGAATGAATACATGAAGGTGCTGGCATACCTCGTGTTAGCATACTTGATTAGCAAGGAGGATGCCAATAAACTGAAGATACATGAACAGTCGATCGAACTTTTCACCCAGACACTAAGGCGTTCCTTGGGTGTCGACGGGCACCTGGTTGTTTTATCATGCTTCGGAGTGTCTCAGATGGCCGCAGGATATTCGGCATTAGAGCTAATCCAAGGCATCTGCAAATTAGCCATAAACGATGAGAACAAAGCACTGATAGTAGAACATGACGGCATCCAGATCGTAGGGTCCATGCTTTCTGCAAATAGGAATTCGGTCGAAGAACAGATCCACGCTACGAATATCCTTTGGCTACTGGGGTTCTTGGACAGCAACAAGGAGAAGCTGAAGAGAGAACACAACATCATGCAAGGTGGGTGAGAAATAAATTAATCTATTTAATTCCAGTTTATGTTCGGTAATCAGTGTATCCATAAACAGGGTACACTGCTATTGACCATCTTTTACAATTGGTTGGTAATGCGATAAGAAAGCCAATATAGAATAACAACTTTGGGGTAACTTTGCAGAATAAATTAAATGGCGTAGAGTGGTCTAGCCGATCAGGGCAGGCACGTATTGGTGACCCACTATTTGTTTTCCGGTTTTAAATTCACTGATATTGTACAAGTAAAAACTCGAGGAAAATTTGTGCATGCATGTTCAAAAATAAAATAGATTATCATCCCGAACTGATATGTTTTTCCCATGTTGTTGCTTTGAAGATCTAACACTGAACAGTCAATGCACAAACGACACACTTCGTAAGGCATCAAAAGGGGCACTCTTCGAAATATATGGGTACAAACTTCCCGCGGACATGGCGGAGGTACATGTCGGGCCAGGACCGTCCGGTAGTCATCGTAGTAGGTCTGGAGGAACCGGTCACATCATGATCAGCTACTGTTGGAAGAAGCCTGCGCAACCAGTCATGAGAGAGATGAAGAAACAGCTCAGGAAAAGAGGCTTTACTGTTTGGATGGACGAGGATCAGATGGGTTAGTAATACCATATAATTTGTTACATCGGCGTGCTAGGTGGGGTGGGGCAGAAGCCGTAACTATTTTCCCCTGGAGATTTGAGGACATGTTACATACGTGAACGTTAATAGGGTTAGGTTTGCCTTTTGGTTTAGCGTTAAAATAATACAATGCAAACGTTATACTTCTAATTATGTACCTACACATGCTTTGGACCAATATATGATATTTAAACAATAATTTGGCGGGTAATCCTCCAAGTATCTTATCGTTGATTATCTGCAGCTATCTTGCTTTTCTACTTCAGTTTAACCCCAGTACGTAGACACTAAATATCTGTATCCAATGATGTTTTTATTGTACATATAATTGTCTATGTTAATATCTTTCAATCTTTCTTTCACTCCGTGCCAATCTCATTTTAGTGGGTGACACAATCGGTGCTATGGCAGAGGCCGTGGAGAAGGCAAATGTAGTTCTAGCGTGCATCACACAGGGATACCAGGACAGTCGGAATTGTAGATCAGGTAAGCATACATACATCTTTTCCTGGCCTCTTATCATTATTTGCTGATGAATAAGGGCTTAATAGTGTCAACGTGAAAGGGGACAGATTATTGTTCGAATGTGGTCGCGCAAAATACCGCCTAGAAGTATACAAAAACGCATATTGAGTATTGTCGAAAATCAGTAGTGAATATGACGGTTTATACAGATATAAAAAAATTGAAAATACCTTTTAAGTTTTGTTTTTCATAAAATACATAAATGACAGAGACGCTATAAAATAGAGCTCCCAAACCAATGTGTGGTTTGTTTAGTGTAATATTCTAGGGGAAAGCAAGTAAATAATATAATTGATGCAGATCAGAATATATCTTTAACATGTTTATAAACTTTCACTACTAGACTATATGTGTACATCTCTCTATTTCTGCTACTCGCTTGTATTGTTCTATCTTGACAGAGTTGTCCTACGCAAACGTGCTCGGGAAGAAGATAGTCCCCGTAAAGGTTGATCCTCAGTTCAAGCCATCGGGCTGGCTCGGCTTCATCACGGGTGCGAAGCTCTACTACGTCGTGGAGGGGCCCGAGGACGTGTCCGTAAAGCTGCCCGAGATCGTCGACAAGGAACTGAAGGGGGTCGAAACGGAGCTGAAGGGGGTCGACAAGTCACGCGATGGACACACTGCAGCCATGTCTGGTGAGTAAATATTAACCACATTCATGTGTCCATTTACGATCGCTATTCCATGAGAAATACCGAATAGCATGCAACTGAGTAATTCAACTGAACCAAATTACATGTTCCCTGCGACCGGAGAGGAAATACAATATACAACTAACTAATGTCCTTTTTAAAAATATAATAATACTGATAATGTTAGTATACGCCCTTTGCTGTGCAGAGCGCCTAGATAAAAGACTGTATACCACTGTATACTGTTTCGGGTATGACCTTGCGGGGGTAGTTATTAAGAAGTACTTCGTATATTTTAGAAGTTTATATTTTCGTATACCTTTAGCGGGAGCACCTCCTTCCAATGAACATGATGAAGGGGAGAAACGACCGGCAGTACCGGCATCCACAAACAGGTAAGCCATGATGTTAATCCAAACTTTAGTCTAATGTCAGTTCGCACTCAGTCATGACATTGACGTAATTGGAGCAATACCAATTTGGGGGCGTCAGAGAGGGGAAAACAATCAAGTCGTGGGGCAGGGTTTACATGGACCCCTAAATGAAAAGGATGGGGTGCAGGGGGGGGGGGGGGGATTTAATTATGTATACAGT
The DNA here is from genome assembly GCA_037951105.1 of Echinarachnius parma. NCBI lineage: Eukaryota > Metazoa > Echinodermata > Echinoidea > Clypeasteroida > Echinarachniidae > Echinarachnius > Echinarachnius parma. The sequence continues at coordinate 84,558 of JBAMJV010006199.1, forward strand.
ATGATTGTTTGATGACCAAGCATGGTTGCTTAGCGGTTAGAGTGTCTGCCTCATGCACGGTAGGTCCCGGGTTCGAACTCAGATCGGCTTCGGGTTCGGGTTCGAACTCATACCAAAAACTTTAAAATTCTACCTTCTGGATTTCGGCCAGACGATCGGCATGTGTAGAAGGGACAGGGGAAAGATAATCACATGAGTTACCAGAGACCATGCCCCCCCCCCCCCCCCCCTCCTAACTTTGCACGTCGTTCATTACTCGGTCACATGATACGCATGTCGATCACAGAAAAAACATCGCCCAGATATTGGACACGTCAATATAATTACTATAGATCACATTAAAGTGCCTTATGTCTAACTCCACGAAAATTACTTGGAGCTTCATCGTTTCTCTTCGACCGTGTTGTTTAGCTTATGGTAAATAAAATAGGGTTAGATTTTGTAAATGCCCCATTGGTATGACGATATCTATCATTCAGCTCAAAAGCGTTAACAAACGGTCATAAACGTCCGTTGTATAAGCTGACGCATATTTTCGCTTTTTTAACCATGAAAGCAGTGTTCCTTTTCAATGAACCTTTCACACATAATTTGGACATATCGTACAATGATTTCGGTACAGGATTGAAGTCTCAAATGCCATTTTGGGCAATATCTCACACTTTACAGGCCTCGCTTTAAACGTTGTATCGTTACCTTCCGTTAACATTTTTATTCAACTTCAGCAGGGATAAGGTGACGGAAAGGCACCTACATGAATTAGCAGACAACTTCCCCGCCGATGACGGATCCTACAAGATATTCTGCGGCCTCATGGGTATCAGGGCTAACAAGGCGGACAACATATACGCCAAGCACATGCACAATCGGAATGACGCTGTGAGAGAGTGCCTACAAATGTACAAAAATCGCACTGGCGCCTACAAAGGCGACCTACTAAAGATTTTAGATGAGGCTGAGTTAGCTAATCTCAAAGAGTTCATTGAGTAGAGTCAAACCAGCAGCGGCTCGATCGTGTTGATAGACCCCAATTCTCAATTGAATACTGGAAAACACATCTTAAGATTCTTTGGTTGTGAGTGTTTTAATGTGCAGACTGGTTATATGCAATGCGTATCACAAGTTTGAAATCATATAATTATCATAAGTGTGTGCAATAAAAGCAAACAACTTATAGTCCATGCTGTGTAACCAAAGTGTCGTGAACTATTTACAAGCAAAAGGAATGCAATTTTGTGTAAATGCGTTGATGTTGCCCCTTTGTAGTATTGCAGTAGTTATACACGTATAGCCTAAAAGTTGACGTATTTGTTAAAATATTTATCATGTATGATTTGCACCTCTCTGCATAGCTGGAAATGAACACTTTGTTTATAAACTTGAAACTTGCCAGTGTTTCAAAAAGTCTGAATTTGAGACAGTGTTTATATAATGCAAGCTTTCCAACTACCCATACATTTAAATTATTTTGTATTATGTTGTATGCAATTGATAGAAACCTTCTTGATATTTATTTTATACAAATTGTAATACCTCTCTGATTTGCTTGAAATGATATTGCCCACTACCGTAGAACACCATCGTCAAGCACCCCCCAAGCACCTTTACGCATCTTGCTTTTAAAGACGTTTCCATGAGATTCACCTCCATTATTATCCTCATGAATATTCCTCACCATTATTTGCATTCTTGATTAAAGTTTCCCGTTTGGACAGAGAGCGGGCGCTCTTTAAAAGCAAGATGCATATTAGTGCTTGGGGGTGCTTGACGATGGTGTTTTACGGTATTGTATAAATACACAACTACATGAATACAAAATGTAAGACATTTTATACTAATTCAAATAAGATGTTATTTTTACCAGAAGAGCAACTGCATGTTATATTGTACATTTTGAAACTAGGTATATGCTCATAATCAGGTAGATATTTTGACATGTATATGAATTAATGATACGATACATTTTGATGATACTTTTCGCCTTTGACTGCAATATTACCTTGATATCTCCTTTTAATGAACTCATTAATTTTCGTCTAGTGAATATGTGAAGCTACTTTATATCATATGACTTCGTAAAATGCGAGTCGTTGATTGGCACAACACAGTCACGTTATTATCATAATATTTTGGTATATTACACGGCAGAGCCCACTTTGCATTCAGCGCATGACGCGCGGTTCAATGGAAATTGTATTATGACATCACAATGAGAGAGAGAGAGGGGATTCTATTATGACGTCACAATGACTTGTCAACATATCACTTCGAATAGCCACATTTTCAAATCGAGCTCAGAAATGCTGAAATATGACTTTTGTCATATTATATGACATATGTTAACTTTGTTGTCGGGAAAATCATGGAATATTTCCTCGGGATTTGAATAGTCCCACGGAGAGGAACATCCTGTGATAGTCCCTCCATCACCAGTTAACATATGTATAATATCTAATTGCCTTGCCCCATGCTAATATCAGCATATTGTGTTTACACATAATTATGTCACGGTCCTGGACTTCATATATATAATGCATCATTTCGTGTACTACACCTTTAGAATAGTATATATTTGAATGTTAATTGTATTTTGATTGAAAGAATGATACACAATAATTATGACACGATTACATGACCAAATCATGGAGTATCCCATTTTAACTTCTAATACGAATGTGTACAAAGTCGTACAAATGAGCATAAGTTAAGTTTTTTTGAGTTTGTATCTTTTTGTGAAGTGAACGACAAAACAATTTGTTTTTTTCAGTTTTTAGTCTGTATCTTAATTGTTGAGTTTTGGTATAAAGAGGGCGCTACACAAACTAATATTTTGTGAGGTAATGCAAAACTGAGAGTCAAACTTGAAAGAATATACAATTTTATAATTACAGAACAAACTTTATTTGATCAAAATCGGTCTAGAAATGGCTGAAATATCCATAGATTTAACCATTTGTGCAACACTACGCATTGTGTGTGTGTGTGTATGAGTGTGTGTGAGATTCATATTTTGTACTGTATCTTTTTACCACATGAAGTGCAAATAATTGCCATAGTTTTATTTTGGGGAGCTAACTATATGTAGTGGTACAAGCTCTGTTTCTTTTGCAAGTGTCCCCATATCTGCATGTGATTTTGTTTTGCCTAAGATGTTAAATTAATTGAAATAATTTTGTTTTAATGTTTTTGTCGGCTGTATATGACGAATATATACATTTGTTTTTACTTTTGTATCGCTTCTTTGTATTTCATTTGTCAAATTTTGCTTGTGTAAATAAATACATTGAATTAAATATAATTATTTGTATTTACTATGACAGCTTTCTGCATAATCATGCTCTTCTTGTATTTTGTTTACCTATTGTTCTTTTTAGCAGAGGATCTTGTTAGGTGGAAATAACACTAGTATTTACTTTGAATGCTTCTGTGTAAGTTGTCCAGTGTTTAAGTGTGTTTAGGTATATGTGTGTGTGGATGCGAATATGAGTTGCTCTTTGTCTGTGTTCGTGTTCATGTTTTGGGGTGTGTGTTGTGTGTTTGTTTGTTTCGTGTGGGCGTGCTTATAATGTGGTTATTCGGGTGTGTGTGTGGGGGGGGGATGTTTATGTGTTGCGGTGTAGGCAAGTTACTGTGGTTATAAGGCGGGGGTAGCGTGAGAGGAAGGCAAAGTGGGGTGCATTTCAACGATTCATTGACTGCTATGTATAAGTTCTTGTTTCCCTCCCTCAGTTTATCTAGTAATATCATACGAATCCACAAACTTACCTAGAACTGTACTTGTTCTCACATGTCGTATTATTCAATACATTTCTTTAATTAACAATTGAAGAGTTCTGATTGGTATAGTTGTCGATTCATTACATTTTGCACATGTTACTTTTGGGTGAAATTGAAGCCTACAACGTTCACATTTGTCTTTATAAAAACTGATATTGCGATGAAGATACAATAGGTAACATTTGTAATGAAATCACTTTGAATCACTATGCCCATACCCATGCCACTCAAATCGGCAATGCACCGTACATTTCGTAGTACACTTCATTTACCCGTACTAACCTGTGCGTACATTACACTGAACTTTACGGCAATACAACGGTATAACGCCAGTGGGGCTACCATTTTGTACACGGAAATTGTAAAATTTCGGGTACACATTTAACCGTTAATATCCTTAGTGTGCACTTTATAGCAAAATGAACATCGTGATTGTAAGTAAGCATATTTTTATACTAATCTTAAGATGTATATTGTGTAATCCCTCTTACCACGTTAACAAAACTTGAACACTAAAACGTTTTCGGCTTCTCGTCCCATGGCCTACGATGAATAACAATAAACTGCGCAAAATATTGTTTGTTGATCGATCGCGAAAAGCAAACGGTCAACCACTTGCTCGCACTGTGAGGATGCTTTCCTGAATGGATGCGAAACTTTAGAAGCCATTTTCTCCGTTGTTTGACAAATAGCGGGGCTCTGGTCCGCGTTATTAAATTGCGTTTTTTCTTTCCTTCATACAAATTATATGTAGCAAGTTATACATACTTTTAAAGCTGAAATCCTAGAGAATTCAAAACACAAACAATCTCAATATTGATATCAGCGACGAAAGACTCAAAGTTACAGAGGTCACAATTATGTCCACTGAAGGATGTATGACAATTTCACTGTAAATAACTGTCATATGACCAAGTAATGAGCGAAAATTCAAAGTGATATTCACTAACTCATTGCACTGATTTTGTACACAGTTATAACTATCCACTAGATATCTTTATAACGAAATAGAACTTCAAAAAACCAAAACCTGTTCAATGATTTTGATAATGTTACTAGATCCCTTTAAGGGGCTCGTACATTACAGTTATTGGATAAAATGTAATGATTTATAGAATGTAATATCAAATAGTTTGGTCTAATCTTTATAAATATTTTAGTTAATGGACATTGTTTGTTTCGTATGACATATATGCACATTTATAAATTCAAGTCTAGGTTTCTCAGCCAGGTCAGAGCAGCATCTGTTATTTGATGAATCCCCTCAAAACTATCAGGGAAACATCGGAGAGGGCAGTCGTTTACCACATGCTTCACTGTCTGGTCTGGGTTCCCGCAGTCACATGCAGGGCTGTCTTTCATTTTCCATCGATGGAGATGATGGGCTGACCTTGCATGGAGTGTTCTTATCCTGTTCAGAGTCACCCATTGCTTTCTGGGGAGGTTGAACCCTGCTGGCTCTGACGTAGGGTCCTGTACAAGGTCATGGTTAGGGAAGTCGGACTCTGCCCAGGTTTTGCGCCATTCTCCTTTCAGGTCAAACTCTTCTAGAGACTTTGCAGAAGTCCAAAAGGGTGTCCGTGATTTGAGGCGCATTTTGGGTAGGTTTCCTAGGTCTTCGTGGATAGGTAGGTCTGGGTTGGTGGAGGTGCGGTGTAGTTCCTTGCGCATTATCTCCTGTCTGCGTACACCAGGGGGAGCGATGTGTGAGAGAGCAGGTAGCCATTGGAGAGGTGTTGACTTAAGGGTGCCTGTAATTATTCTCATAGCCGAGTTCAAGATTACATCTACCTTCTTGGTATGGCAGCTCTCTGTCCACACTGGTGAGCAATACTCTGCAACAGAGTAGACTAGAGCTATGCAGGCTGTTCGGAGGGTTTGTGTTCCTGAACCCCAGCTATTTCCTGCAAGCTTCCGGATAATGTTGACTCTGGTCTTCAGTTTTCCAGAAACCCTCTTGAGATGTTCACGATAGGTGATGCTGCGGTCCAGGGTAACTCCAAGGTATTTGGGGAACTCTTCATGCTTGACTGTTTTGCCACAGAAGGTGACATTCAGTTCTGTTTTCGCTTGTCGGTTACTGAGGTGGAAGGCAGTGGTTGTAGTCTTATTGGGATTGGGACGAAGGCGCCAGTAGATGAAGTAGTCCTCCATCTTCTTCATGTCCTCGGTGAGGGTTCTGCTAAGTACGTTGAAATCGGTGGATTGGGTAGCTAGTGCAAGGTCATCTGCATACGCAAATTTCCTGGACGTGGTCTCCGGCATGTCACTTACATAAATGTTAAAAAGCATCGGGGCCAAGACAGATCCTTGAGGGAGGCCGTCGTTGAGGGTTCTAGCCGAGCTTGTTTGTCCTCCAAGTGAAACTCTGAATCTTCTGTTGCTGAGTATGGAAGCAAGGATGCGCATGGTTGTCTGACACTTGAAGATGCGGGACGCTTTGAGTAGCAGGCCATGTCTCCATACAGTGTCGTAGGCTGATGAGAGGTCAATCAGTGCCACGCCCGTTTTGAGGGCGCGCTGATATCCTGCCTTGATGTAGGTAGTGAGGGCTAGGACTTGGTCGGAACAGCTCCTTTTCGGTCTGGAGCCTGCTTGCTCCTTTGTTAGCACAGGTTCTACCAATGGGCTAAGCCTGACTAGAAGGAGGCGCTCGAACAGTTTGTAGGATGTGCACAGAAGAGAGATGGGACGGTAGCTTGCAGGGTCGTTCGCAGGTTTCCCTGGTTTGATGATCGCTATCACTTTAGCCTCTCTCCAAGCCTTTGGGATAACTCCGGAAGAGTGGATGTATGTGAAGAATGAGGCCAGCCAGCCGCGGCCTTTTGGTCCAAGGTTCTTCAGGAAACATGGGTAGATTCCATCAATTCCCGCAGCTTTCCCTGATTTTGTGGATGAGAGACCAATGTCGACATCTTCTCTAGTGTAAGGTCTTGCAAGTGGGGAAGTCTTAGCTGATGTTGAGTAGGACTTGGAAAGATTCTTCTTGACTTATTTACGTGATGCCTTTGTAGAAGGTACCTTGGAATTGAGGAGCAGGCGTGAAGCAACAGCATTTGCTGTTACTTTAGGAGTTTGATGTTGAACCGGGGTTGCTGCTCCAAGATGTCGAAGAAGGTTCCAGGCCTTCCCGCTCGAGTGTGTAAAGTTGAGATCTTCTACCGTCTCTTGCCAGCGCTTTTGTCTAGCTGTGTCAAGGGAATCCAAGAGTTATGTTGCAATGTCTGGATCACCAGTGGATTCGTACTGCTTGAGGAGCTCTTCTGATTCTGGCAGCCAGCAAGGTGTGAAGACTTTACGAAAGCCACGAGGGATGTGTTTCTTGGCAGTGTCCTTGAGGATATTGCAGAAGGATGTGTAGTTTTGGGGACTGGTTCAAGATTGGTGATTTGCTCCTCCACGTCATCTGTAAAGGCTTTCCAGTCAGCTTTCCTAAAGTTCCATCGTGGTTGGGGCTTTGATTGGATAAGAGGTATCTCTACTCCAATATGGATTAAAGCTGGACGATGTTGGCTATGAGGGAAGAGAGGAAGTATCTTGCGAGATGCATGTAGTGGGCGGCCATTGCTGGTTTTGGACAGGAAGCAGAGATCCGGATTGTAATCCCTTCTCCATCTGCTTGAGTGGAAAGTTCCCGGTTGTTTGGCATCATGAAGGAGGTAACGGTCGCAGGCTGATGCCCACATATCCAGTTGCTCTCCATTCTCGTCATCTTTGGCATAGCCCCAGGATGAGTGATGACTGTTGAAATCTCCAGCATGGACTTCAGGGTGGGTATGGGTCTGAAGTGCAGGAGAGGGCCAGTTCGTTTTTGGTGGTTTATATATGTTTGTAATTGTTATATCTCCAACTTTCACGGTGGCCGTGAAGATGTCATTATTGGAGGATTCCTCAAGGACACAGAAGTCTGTCAGGTCATGTCTAAGGTAGGTAGCAACTCCATACTTGGCGTGGTGCACGGCCGCAATGAGCTTGAAGCCGTTGACGCGGAGCTTAGATGCACACGTCTCATCACGGATATGGGTTTCTTGTAGAAGGATAATGTCGATGTCGAGATCCTTTGTTGATCTAGCGAGGTCACTTTTTGCGCGTGACATACCTCCCGCATTAATTTGGTATATGCGGAGAGATGTCCCTATTATGCGAGATGGTTGGCCTTGATAAGGGCCATTACGGGACGTTTTGCCCTGAGGAGGGCCATTCGTAGATTGACTTGGGGAAGTCATCGCTGATACACTAGGTTGTTGGTTGCGCATGTCTGGTTGATGGCATTAGTAAGGAAGGTTTCCAAACAGGGTGGACCACGAGAAGGTTGCCATCTTCCACCCAATGTCCATCTTCCAATGGACATTATGACCATATTATATATTCGTCATTGCTTTGTAAAGTTGTAGCAAGCGATGTTCCAAATTCATTCGATTTGTGAATGTATTTCTTCATCATTCAAAAGTGTAAATATTTTATTGGTTTTAAAATAAATGAAATAAACACATACAATAAGCAAATACAATGTTGCATAATTGAACTAACTGTTGATGATTTCCTCGCTTAATAAGTCGTTTAGGCAAATGTTTGAATGGAATTGTATTCTATCAGGTCATGTCGATGTTACTTTTTTGTATTAGCAACTATAACATGTCAATTTATCAGCCAAGAAATTAAGGCATGGAATAATAATTAAAAGGTCGTAGTCAAAGCGTAAGGGCACACTTTTGTTAGTACATTCAATTTTATTTGGGCATAAGTCTAATGATGATTATATCTACATATATTCATCAGCAAAGAGTGACAACACTTAATTTGATGAAAATTTGTCGGCAAAAAGTAATTTGGAAAAGTAAAAATAGGTATACTAAACGTCGCGCGTTAATATTACATGAAATTGTCCTAATTGCACTAAACAATTCGCGTATAATAGGAAGCACGCGGCAATTTACATGAAAGGGATGGGAATGGGACGGGTGACGTGAGTATTTGCCCCACAATCATCAAAGTGTTATTTTCAACATTTCTTAATAGTTTCCCTATTACCAGCTGGAACAGAAACAAAGAAGAGCAAATGCCCGGGGGTTCATGTCTCCATGGGCGTACGTGAACATTTGACCCGTGGGGGGGGGGGGGGGGGTGGGGGGGTGCCCGTATATCACTGGCTGTTACCTAAAATTAATTATCTTCCCCCTGAAAATATAGTTTTACATTTACATTACATAATAAATGGATTATTGAAAAGTGTTTTCGTTCCAATACGCATTGACTAGTTTTAACCCCTCGGGAAAACAACCCCCCCCCCCTCCCCCCACTCAAAAAAGAACAAAAAAAAGAACAAAATGACAATGGCTTCGGTAAAATCATCTGCTTATAAATCGTCCATAATGTTGTACCTAAAAGCAATGTGCATCAATTCAGGAGAACTGTATTAGTATGTTGATTAGACACAGGTGATGACAGCCACCCATCTGATCGTACCACGATACTAAAACACACAAAGGCGGCCACACAGGCACACACCCACACACTCAGACACACATTCGCACGCATGCATACACACATATACAAACACGCGCATACGCACACATACTCGCACATACACACATGCACGCACATACACGTACACATGCACGCAAACACACACACCAACACACACACATACACACGCACACATACACATTCGCATGCAAGCGTATATACATACACGCACATACGCATACACACGCGTACAAACATACATGCACGGACATACGCATCCACGAGCACACATACAAGCACACGCACACACACACCCACACACACATACATACACGCACATAAACGCATGCATTCACACACATACACGCACATACTAATACACATGCACACATACACGCACGCATATACACACACATACGCATACATATATATAGATACATACATACACGCATAATATTATACGCGAATAAATACACGAATATATGCATACACACGCTACATCCATACACGTACACACACACACACACACACACTCACACACACGCACACACATACACACATGCACACACATACGCATACACACGCACATATATACGCACAAACGCATTCACATACATACACGCACAGGGGCGTCGATCCTGGGGGGGGGGCAGGAGGGGGGAGGGGGCAGTCGCCCCTCCAATACAAATATTGGGGGGGGCGAACATATCATTTCGCCCCACCAATAATTCCGAAAATGAGGAAGAAAAAAATCGAGTGATATAATTCCAAAGAGGGGAAAGACACATTTATCAATAATTAATCTTCAAAATAGCCGTTTTTAGTTTGAAAAGGACTGTAAATCTCTTTTTTTGCATGCAGTTTCTCATATTGCAAGTTTCATTTTGGTTGCGGGAACTCACCTTTCGAAATGTGTTGGGCAGTGTAATTTCTCAAACGCACACCTCAAACGAAGTTTATTAAACCCTCATCTATAGATCGCACACCGTCACAGAAAATAAAATAATCTGAAATATATCTTTCAGTCAATTCGGTCCATATGCGCTGAATGCAAATCAAATTGGAATATCATGTACCCCCACATTTGAAAGTGGAGGAGATTGTCCCCCTCCCTTTGTCATTATGTATGTTTGGTTCCATACTTATATACTTCATATTACGTGAAATTGGTGGTAATTTCTGGCGGAAAGGCAAATGTCAGTGTTCCTCTGGGGCACTTTAGAACCCTTACAGTAATTCATGCCTTTCTGCGCTCAGGACAATACATCGTGAATGGTCGTAGACCGCCCTCGTTGGGTCCACACGGCATGACAGCATCACGTCAGCTGTTAGATGGTTGTGCCCATTCTAACCCCGCACCAAATCGCACAATTTCACGCCTTAAAAATACAAAAGCTCCCTAGTGTGGGAGGGGGACACGTCCCCCTCCCACACCCTCCCCCGCTCGGTCACTTCGCTTCCTCGCACTGTCTCTCCTCCACTTTTGAGAAGTTGTTGACGCCCTTGCTTAATTTCATGGGAGCCCAATGCCCTAGACTCTAATGGCTCTATAGTATACAGGATCACGCGAATCCATCTCATGCAAGGCTCAATCTTTTCCTCGCTATGCCCTTTAAAAATACGTTACGAGTAGGTTCACTATTTTATACAATTTTAACACCCATGATAAGAGTTGCACATGTCTGAAATCTAAAAGCATCCGGGGGCTCCGCCCCCTGGACCCCCATTATTGTCCCCAAATGTGGGTGCCCCCTAAAGTCAGGTCTTCGAGCCATCAAGACACTTTCAATGAGCGCATAATAAAACTTCCGGGCATGCCAATGTGGGGCTTTTAGCTCTCTCAGTGGTCACTGTGGAAAATTTTTCAAATTTCGCCCCTCAATCGCAAAAACGGATCGACGCCCCTGTACACGTAGATACGTATACACACACATATACATGCACATGCACATACTTACACAAATTATGCACATTTACATACATACGTAAATACATACTTACACGCACATACTTATACACACGCATATATACATACATACACGCACATACTTATACACACGCATACATACATACATACATACATACATACATACATACATACATACATACATGCACACACACCCAAACATACGCAAACACACTCTCCACAAGCACACATGACATCGATTAAGTTATCTTCTTTACATAGCCTTTATTATTTTGAACAGTCAAGAATTAAACTAAACGTTTCATACAAATAAGAACAAAATACAAACATTAATGAAATGAATAAAACGAATATTACTAGCGATATTATTTCCGATATTAATGAAATGTATTATAAAGTCAAATATTGGTTCTCTTACACTTTAACTTACACGTACACTAACACTTACACATTAAGGGGATAGTACAGTTTGGGTTAAACAGAATGTTAGTAGCTAAACCAGTTATTATTCAACACTAACAGTTATAATTCAATGATGCTTGAATGGTAGAAAAATATATGAACGGCTAAGTTACAAGGCTGTTTTGATTCAAAAAGTAGCTGTTAACGAAATAAAGGGCCTCCTAGAAATCTCAAGTTTTAACCATTTTTAAAATCAAAATATTTGAATTTGATGTTTGATAAAAAAAATTATTTGTTAGAGAGATGATCAAAAACAACTTTAAATCCATTTTGGTATATTTTCAGAAATGTGTAGGATTTATAAACATTTGCTTACATTATTAAATAAACGTTGGTCCCCACACACTTATTCCAATCTGATATATTTATGGATATTTCAGCCGTTTCTGAAGCGATTTTGATCAAACAAAGTTGATACTTCCATTAACATTGTGTGCTTTTTCAAATGTTACGCTTAATTTGTCATTACCTCAAAAAACAATTCTTACTTGAATCGCCCTCTAAACCAAAACTGAACTACCCCTTTAAATACTGCTTTATAATTACCATTACACGCTTTATTAGAATAACATTTCTTTGCTGTACAATTGATCTGTTCTTGCTAATACAAACAAGTAACATCGACATGACCTAATAGAATGACTTTTATTTGAACTATTTGAAATATAGATTGCAACGCATCAACGATGAATTCAATTACGTAACAAAATATTTTCTTTATTAATTGATTTTAAATACAGTCAAATAATTACAAATTTCAATGATCAAGAGACAAAATATACATTCATATATCTAACGTATCAGGGACATCGTTGTATACTTACGAATATTATCACAATGAATGGAAAAGCAAAATGTTGCTACATCTCTACAAAACAATGAAGAATTTAATTAAGTTCACAATTTTCATTTACTACTTTCTTTAATATGTAGATTCTACCAACTATGTACAGAATCATATAGATAGCAATTGAAAGCAGCACTAATAAGTTCAATTATGTGATATTGTATTTGCCTTATAAACAGTCTGGACTAGTCTTGGAAAGGAGGGATCGTGTATGATCTCCTTTTAAAGGGATTATTTTTACACCAATTCAAATGCTAAGAAACGAATTTGAATTTATCTACAATATATACATATAGCTGCAGTGACAGAATCAGCGAAATTGAATGCACGTAATATAATTTATTTGATCAGTTTACGTTGCTCTCTTGTCAACCCTTTCAGTTGAATTGCCTTGCTGTAAGACCTAATTGGCCCTCGCGCTGAACAATAATGCATTTTCGAACTGATCAACATGGTTGAAATAGTATACAAGAGGTTTTATATGGTAACATCTTAACAATAACATCGTTAAATGCAGAAATATAAGGAAAGTTCCATAAACGGCGCTCAGATGGGACCAACATTTCACAGCTTGTTTGGCCCGTACTCGTTAGATTGAATTCCCATAGCAACCCACTCGAATTCGCGTGCGACGTGGTTTGCACAGAATGCGGGTTAAGTGAGTCCTTGGTGATTGACAGCTAGACCGTCGCATTTTATTGCTCAAATAATCAATTCATCATACATTTTTTTTTCCAACGTTTTCCATTTACAGATTAGTTATGATATTCTTTCACATTTTCGCTGATAACAGCGTATATTGCATGTTGTGTATGCAGGGAGTTTCCCATTACAGCTTGTTTGCGTTAATACAGGAACAACCAGTTTCCCGTCAACAATGTGCTGACATTTACTATTCGTACGACGTACATTTTGAAATTATTCCACAAGCACGACATCTCATTATCAATGCCAATAATCGAGCACAGAAAAGTTTAGTCACTTAAACATCTATACAAAGCAAAAGAAAACTGTCATTTCGAATGATAGTAAAATAAAACATTATATCTTTATTAGACTTTGAACACTCCTTTTCTCATAATTGTTAACTTTACAATTTTAATGACGTTCACTATCATCTGCACAGATGACCGACGATCCAGTACATTGCAGCTGCTTGTGTTATAATGTATTCTGTTTTATTCTGTTCAATTTAATAGAGATCCCATCATTAATCATGATACATTGCACTACTAAATGCAATCAAATTACTATACGGCACATAAGCTATTTTCAAGGGGTAGTACAGTTTTGGTAAGGCTGAACTTTAGTAACCAAACCTGGACAATAACATTACTAACTAATAGTTATAACTCTACCATGCTCGAAAGGTATACAAGATTACAAACGACTAAGTAAAAAGCTTGTTATCATTTTTAAAAAGCCATTAAAACACAAGAGGGCGCTTTCTAAAAAGGCATTGCTTTCAAACATTTTTCCTAACAAATTATGCATGTGATGTTTTATTGAAATAATGATTAAATAGAGAGATCATCAACAACTATTTAAAAAACGCTTTTAAAAATTTTTGAAAAAGCGCAAGCATTTTTTAATTGTTCGAAAAAACATCTTATTATTTGGCGCCAAATAATTATAGGGTCAGATATATTCATTGATATTTCATTGCATGTTCTCTCAAATTCGACACTAATTTTTCATTACCTTACAAAAAAAATTGTGATGAGCAGCGCACTCTCTACCAAAACTAAACTACCCCTTTAATGTAAGTGATGCAAGAAACATATGAATATGTCTGAACTTGAAATTACTATAACAAAACGTAACATTTGTATTATTAACTAGTCACTAAACTTCGAGAAACCGAGAATTACAGACTATACAAATATATTTGTACTACAATTTTGAAACGCGGTTTGCAGTGTAAATGTGAACATTTTACTTAAAGTTACTCTCTACTTACTCGTCACATATAATCGCTACTCTGCTGAATGCTTGAAATAACTATTAAAACGTCCCATTCGTATTAACTCCTGACTGAAACCGAAAAAAGCTTTCCTCTTAGAATTACAGACTACTCATATATATTTGTACTACACTTTTTAAATTCAGATTTCGGTGTAAATTTGACAATTTTATTGCAATTGCATCCTACATCACCAGTTGACAGATGACGGCATACTCTCCACTGCAGCCTGTGTCATTCCAGCCATCCTCTTTCAAGACGATACAGTTTTCGCTTGTCCCATTAGATGGTTCACCTGGGGCCCATGCTGTGGGAATGAATACAACATGGAAAACAATATAAAAGTGCGAGAAATCCATCGTTGTTTGAATTGTATCGTTTCGAGACTCGATAAAAGTTATTTAACCCTATAGCGTACAATGCAATCGAAATTGCCTCTCCGTCTATCACCTGATCTGACAAACGTCCGCCATCTTTAAAATACACAACAAACTGTTCACCGCAAATGTCACGACTGCAAACACATTTCGTCTAGTTTGTTACAAAAATAGAATCAATCTTTTGTAATAAGCATGATAAGGGGACTTACCTTTGTGTTGTGTTTGTATCCTTTTGTAACACATTCAATGAAGTACATGCACATGTATTCTATAGTTCATACATCTAGTTCGTCCAATTTAATAACTCAAACTAATTTAAATTGTGAATACATGTGCTAGTTAGCGAGGCCATTTAACCGAAAATTTACAGTAACAAGGATCACTGCTGGATCATAATATGATGAAGATTTTATACTGACGTATATCTGAAAGAAAGAGTACGGCCCCATTGCAGAAAGAGTTGCGATCGAATGGAAAGTTGAAATGAATTATGACTAAATGCGCAAATCTGATAAGGTAAACTGTGCACATTTTCTGACTTGCAATTAATTGCTACTTTACAATCGATTGCAACTATAGGTTTTCCCATCCATTTTCAAACAATCGTCATTTAATTGAATGAATTGTTAACTTTCATTTTTCGTCTCCAGAAGTCCGGAACGTGCAATTGCTATTTGCAATTGCGATCGAGCGTGTTATGTAATGTTCGAATTCGTCATTGTTCATTCGATTTCAGGACTTCGTCGTTCAAATTCGTCATGCAGTTAGGTTTCTCTGTTTCATATCGATTTCTCATAAGGGTTTATACAAATGATTTCACAACCGATGACTTTATCAATAATCGTTTCTAAAACGATTAACTGAACAAAAAACTATTAATATTGATATTGCAAAGCACAAACGGACGGGTGCTGTCGGAAAGTACAGTATGATTGATTGATTTATCCATACAATACATTTATGCTGGAAGAGTTGCGACCTGCATGTGATACAATAAGGATGCGCACACATGTTTTTCAAATGATGTAAAATATGTCAAATAAATAAACTTTTAGGAATTTCCGAAGCACAAAACAAACATAGACAATGGGATCCAACATGCAAAAGATGTTAATGAATGGAGATTGACATAAATTATACAATTGTATCGCTTTCTCTATAGTCTGACGAATTTGAATGAAAATTAACGAAGTTGAATGCACAATGACAAAATTGATCATCACATTGTACACCAGCAAGTGGGATAGGACAAAATTGAATGAGCTTTGACTAAAATGAATGGAAATTGACGAATTTGATTGGAAAAGCACGAGCTTGTGTGCGCAATGACGAAATCCAACATTACATATGCACATTCCGGACTTTTCGAGACGAAATTGAAGTTAACAAGTAATGAAATTGAATAACGATTGTTTGAAAATGAATGGAAAACCTATATTTTGGCAACGGGGCCTATACATGTTTTACACGATGTACGTTCGGGGCAATTACTCACCCCTATAAACGGAGATCGTCCCGCTGGCATCGGCCTCGCATACGAACTCTTCTCCCTCCCCTTTGCGATGACAGTTTATCCAAGTAAGTTTAGACTCTCCACAATTCTCGGCGAGGTGAGACACTGACCGGCAGAATGCTTTGACGTCACGAGTCTCGTTCCTAGACCTTGGAAATAGAAGAGATACGTTGCGCGTCGTTGCGTTGTTGGTGATCGGGCCGAGGCCGCTGCAGTAGTCACGTGCTGTGTTCCCGTTCATGTTATCCGGGGCCACACGGTAGCACTTGCCATCGTAACACTTCCACTCTGCGAATTAAATGGTATTCGAAAACAATGTGTGGCTATCATTCTGCATTAGATGTTTCTAA
The DNA here is from genome assembly GCA_037951105.1 of Echinarachnius parma. Classification (NCBI taxonomy): domain Eukaryota; kingdom Metazoa; phylum Echinodermata; class Echinoidea; order Clypeasteroida; family Echinarachniidae; genus Echinarachnius; species Echinarachnius parma. The sequence goes on from JBAMJV010006199.1 coordinate 101,243, forward strand.
ACGTGGGAGTTTTATTAAAGGGGCCGTCACAAATCACAAACGAAGCCCGCCAGACTTCTCTGCGAGCTCAAAAGGGCATTCTTACCAGGACGACGGCTGGTGTCTGCGCGAATACTGCGGGCTCCGCCGCGTTTTTCAGAGTTCGGCCGACGTTCGCAGGGCACCGAAACCTGCTCCCAAGTCAGCGATTTTCAAACGCCGACTTTTGAGGTCGCAGAGCTCGTAAACTGGTCGCCCGTAGATTGCTCGGGCATCGGCAGATATTCGGGCGGCAATTTAACGATTTTAAACCATTTTGGGCTTTAAAATTCGGAGGGGGGTCGGAAGAGCTGCGTGGCCGTCGCACGAGCTCCCTACGATACCCGAACGACCTCCTCCCGTATACCGCCCGAATTGTACAAAAATCGCGCGTGCTTCGAGCACACTTCGTGTTGGTGTCGGGCCGCAGTCGGGCGGCTTCTACGGTCCCCGACCGGGCTCCTCCTGCCAACTCAGGGATTTGGCCCCTGGCCACGGAAGACACCCGCCCGTGCATCGACCGGAGCCCGCCCGGACGTCACCCGGAAGCCCAACCGGCAGTCGCCCGGTTGTCGGACGAGCACCGACATATCTATTTATCATCGACCGCAACTTGAACGGCGCACACCCGTATGTCTATCAGGTATCGTCCGACTACCATTTGTTTACCGGCGGGCCCCGGACGATTTCTTATCACTAATGTTCAAAGGTTTCGCCAGAGCCCCGTCCAATATGTGACAGGGTAGATTTTTAAGAGAAAATACGCTCGACTCCCTGGCGGATTTGAAACTCGACGACCTCCTGGCGATCCACAAATTTGGCTGGAGTCCGTTTGATTTGTGACACAGGCATAAGCATGGGAAAACAGGAGATACATTGCGCGTGGTAACGATTATATAGTAAGGGCTCGGCTACGTCACTATAACTTCAGACGAAATGTAGTTTGCATGTGTTTTTCTAAAAATATATTTCACTTTCAACTAAAATATAGAATACAAATACATCTCTTTATTACATAATTTGCTATCAGTTTATTCAACTGATATACGGGGTATCCAATCATGTCTAGATATGAGTTGATCTAATCCTGGTCCTGTTTCATGGTAGAGATCCCATTTTATTTAATTGAAACTTATGTTTTGTTTTCATTGAAACCAATTTTGTGCGAACATCGTCTTGCCCTTTAACCCCACAGTCAAGACAGTGCCATGCATGTTATCGTAAGTCTATAATTTCAAATGAAAAACTACAATGCTTTCCCCAAAATAAGTTTTCACACAAAACAATAATTGAATATTAGCAAAGAAATGTGACGGATTACTGAAGACCAGTGCTTTAATAGTTGGCTCTAATGAGCTCTAATGACGGCGGTACTTCCCTTTTTAATGCTCGTTTATATACATATATGAATATAAGAGGACAGTTGTCTTGACATACATACCACAAGAGTCACCACTCCACCCGGGTTCGCAGACACATGTAAACTCGTTCAACCCGTCTTTGCACAGTCTCTGAGCCAGATGTTCACACGGGTTACTGGCGCATTCGTCTATATCTGAAATAGTAAAACAAAAAAATGGAAATAGCTATAATAATGGGGGTACTCTAGTTATAATACTACTTTACCGCCTTCTTGAGTTCACAACTTATTAACCTTGAATATTGATACAATGACTTCCGTTGCAAAACGCATAAAACGCCAGTTTTGACAATCATAAAGTAAGGCGCCGCTATTGTAACACCAACCAGTGCCATTGATTTTTTCTTCATAATTATGATCAAGGTTTATTTCTTGACAAAACATTTTTATTTTCGTATCATCATTAACACTCACAATTATCGCTAAATGACACCAATTTAGAAATTGAGATTTGGAATAAATCAATTACCAATGTTGCAGGTACTTCCAGTCCATCCGGGCTCGCAAGTGCATCTGAAACCATCCATTGTGCTGTAACACTGGCCCTGTTCACAGGAGTTGCTCCAACAAGCGTCTCCAGCAATTAGACGTGTGGATACAAAAATATAAAAAAATATTATTACTATTAGTTGCGTTTAGAACTAAGTCACTTTAATCATTGTTGATAGTCCTATGGTAAAGCCGCTATTGTTACACCAAGAACTAATGCTTTTTATATGATTCAATAACTACATATTAAGGTGCATTTATTGAAGTTAATATCAACAGTATCGTAACTCATTTGTAATAGTTTGGTCCATCTTGATCAGGTTGAAGAGCTTCAAGAAAACATAAGAAATACATTTCTTTTAAACAGCATACTTTCAAGTTTCCTGGAAAATGATCATATTCGTCTGTCAAATAGAAATACCGGAAATATCTCAAAAATAATGGACATGGTGTACTCAATGATTCAAACTACTATGAATATTAAAAGAAAACATTACGGCTGCTTCAAATTGATACTTAATAGTTGGCTGCTCTGTACATTATTTGTATAAAAATATCAATGAATATATAATAGATTACACGTATGCAATCAAGTGACAGGGGACTCATTCAAAATTAAATTTTAATCAGAGATGAAATTGGACTCAATTTCAACAAGATGTATGCCTCCGCATATATAAGCAGAGTCACCTTTGACCTTTAACCCAGCGACCCTTTAAATTGTATCAGTTCATTGGCCGTTCAAGATACATTCATGTACCAAGCTTTGCGACAATAAGTCAATTGGTTCTTGAGATATCATAACGGGCTATTTGGCATTATGTGATGAGCCATGCGACCTTTGAACTCATGACCCAAAAATCGAATTAGTTCATTGGCTCCTCAGGATACACATGCATGTACCAATTTTGGTGACAATAAGTAAATCGGTTCTTAAGAATCCGCAATAACGATCTATTTTCACATAAATAATGAAACTGTGACATTTGTCCTTTGACCTCTTAACCCAACAATTTATTCAGTTCATTCGATTTTCAAGATACGTAGATGTACTTAGCTTGGTCGAAATCCGTCAACCGGTTCGTGAGATATCGCGATAACGAGAACAGCCAGAAAACATAATGCCTCCGACCACTTCGTTGCCGAGGCATACAAATGTTGATCACACAGAGACGCAAAAAATCACATATTAATGAAGATTATGCAATGCGATTTACAAATGAAGTAAGGACTCAGTTCCTTATCATTTTTCATTGGCTTCTCGATCTTATCAGATTTCTACATACGATTCCCTGATGGGTAGATACAAGTCAATATTTTAAAACCGTTCATACCTTGAACGGGACCTGTCCCGTAAAGCTCCATTCTCAAGCTGATGTGTCTCTGCCAGGTAACGGGCAGAAGACGCAGATACCGGCACATTACCGGGGATGGGAGGGTGTTCCGAACCACTGTGTCTCGATCAGAATTAGCTTCAAGGACCTGTGTAAAGAGGATAAACATAGTGCACATAATATATATATATATACTAAGCTGAAAAGTCATAACAGGTCCTCCCATTGTTAAGTCAAAATAAAACAGTCAAGTATTCAAACCTTACACTAAATAAAGTGTACCGGTATCAGCTTTGTAAAGCTTCATCAAACACGTTGTATAGCCTTTTGAATGATCAACATTCATAGTTATTGGGAATGATGCACTCTTATATTAGTCATCATCGATACTAACAACCGCACTGTCATTCCCCTGTACCATATGGAAACTGTTTCATAGCTACCTATGACAATAAGATTCATTTTTTTAAAGGAATGCGAGCATTTAGAGAGGTATTATTCTGGAGTATGTTACCTTTCTAAATTAATGTTTATTTTGAATTAAATCCAACCGAAACGCTCACAAAACCGTACTTGGGTTTACCTTACAGACAGTGTATTAACATTAAACTCAGTTTGAGAGGGGTACTATGTATGTTCATATCGTTCATTTAGTTTTCGAATACCAACAAGTTGTATATATTTATTATTTCCAATTTCTATCAAAGTAGCATTAACGCTTCGATAGCGTATAATAGTTTTCAATGTACATTTATAACTAAGATCATATATGAACTACAAATAGTGTATACATATTGGGTGATTTCAAGTACAGTGTTAGAGGCTGGTGTTAGTGTTATCTCAACATGAACACCGGCCAAATCAGGCGTATGAATGTATTTCTGTCGGCGTCAAGCTATCGATATGCTGGTGTTAGGCTATTGATACTAATATCAGTATCGTCTTCAATCTTTACGCTGGTGTAAGAGCTCAGATTAATAGCTTTTCTGACCCCCTAACACTAACACCAACACCAACACTAAACTTGAAATCACCCAATGTATTTGAAATTAAATGAAATGGATTTAGCAAACCAAACGTCGTTTACAAAGAGAATAAAATCAACGAATAATCTCAATATCTCCCGAATACTATTCGACCTAATCATACCGGGTTGTTTTACTTAAATGAAAAGCCGTGAGAAGAGGCAAGATTCAACATAACATCGATTAATCTAAGTGATTAAAATATGGAACTTACTAAATCTACTCCACTACCTGTAACAGTGTCAAATGTCACACCGTCCAAGCTGTAGGTCACCTTGTAGCTCGTAACCCATTGGGAATGGTCCTGATGACGTCCTTGTGTTGCCACAGCAACGACACGATACGTAGAGCCGAGATCAACCTGAATGTGTCATAGTATAATATGATAAGCCGTCATTATCATTACTATTATAATACAAACGAACGTAAGATATTCATTTTTCTGGTGCCATTTTCATCTTGTGTTTGTAATGCAAAATAATAATAACACAAATACACATGCGACTACAAATAGTAATAATAATACTGATAATACACAATAACAATAATACTACTAATAATAACAATAGTACTACTAATAATACCAATATTTAATATTATGGTGTCATTTTTCATATTTTGTTTGTAATTTAATAACACAAATACAAATGTTACTACAAATAATACTAATAATCATAAACCAGTAACAATAAATTAATCAATAATGATGATACTACAACTATTAATACTAATTATTGTAAGAGAATACAAAATAACAATACAAAATAATAATAATAACAATGAACATGATAATGATATAATAATAATAATGCAATGGAGGTATTGTATAGGCTATGTTAATAGTATGTAACATTATGTATGCATATTATATACATTTAATGTTGATTACAGAAATATAGATCACAAGTAATTGATACTACACTTATATTGTTACAATTAATTTGAGTTCCAACAAACATCATTGCAATATAATTAACTATACGTATGATGACGTACCTATAACATACTTATTTTATTAACATATAACGATGTATATTTTGATTCACATAGTTAATAGTTCCTCTTTAAAATGAAACAACCCATTTTCTTACCTGAATCCATTGATTTGCGTCATTTGTACGGGCGCACCATGCTCCCACCCTGGCACCGTCAGGAACCGCATTCAACCGGCCCCGTCTGGCTCCGTGATTCGCATTATACTCGCTAGAGGCACTCATACTTGAATCAGGGATGGTTTTGGACTCAATTCCAAGAGGAGCATCTTTCAAAGAAAAAGTAATCCATTTAAATCAGGGATAATCTCGGTGCAAAATGATGTGTCATCATTTAAGTATTATGGTTAGACAGAGGATCCCTTATGTAATAAATTTTCATTTTTTTGTGAATACATAATATTTAATTACAGTATTATACTATTTGTTTTACTTTGTATTCATGTTGATCTATCATCACTGTATTGCAGTATGCAAGCACAATCGTACTGTTAATTCTGTCTTCGTATCTCTATGTATGCACACTCTTCTCATGCATCCATCATACACCCCCTAGCTTGTATCTGTCTTGTATTATTACCATTCTCTATCTCCATCCCTTCCCCTTCTATCTCTCTGGTATTATTACCATTCTCTATCTCCATCCCTTCCCATCATACACCCGCTAGCTTCTATCTGTCTTGTATTATTACCATTCTCTATCTGCATCTCTTCCCATCATACACCCGCTAGCTTCTATCTGTCTTGTATTATTACCATTCTCTATCTGCATCCCTTCCCATCATACACCCGCTAGCTTCTATCTGTCTTGTATTATTACCATTCTCTATCTGCATCTCTTCCCATCATACACCCGCTAGCTTCTATCTGTCTTGTATTATTACCATTCTCTATCTGCATCCCTTCCCATCATACACCCGCTAGCTTCTATCTGTCTTGTATTATTACCATTCTCTATCTCCATCCCTTCCCATCATACACCCGCTAGCTTCTATCTGTCTTGTATTATTACCATTCTCTATCTCCATCCCTTCCCATCATACACCCGCTAGCTTCTATCTGTCTTGTATTATTACCATTCTCTATCTCCATCCCTTCCCATCATACACCCGCTAGCTTCTATCTCTCTTGTATTATTACCATTCTCTATCTCCATCCCTTCCCATCATACACCCGCTAGCTTCTATCTGTCTTGTATTATTACCATTCTCTATCTCCATCCCTTCCCATCATACACCAGCTAGCTTCTATCTCTCTTGTATTATTACCATTCTCTATCTCCATCCCTTCCCATCATACACCCGCTAGCTTCTATCTGTCTTGTATTATTACCATTCTCTATCTCCATCCCTTCCCATCATACACCCGTTAGCTTCTATCTGTCTTGTATTATTACCATTCTCTATCTCCATCCCTTCCCTTTTCTGTGTTATGTTGACTGGCTCTCATTGCTTGGTTCACCCATAATGTCAATGCACTTTTGAATGTAATTGAATGGTCTTTGTTGTTTGTTCGATTGTGAGCTTTCACTATATTGACTATAGTTTTCCAGTAATAACCCGCCTTGTACACGACAGAGATATAGAGATTTCAAACGAATTTTCAGGGAAATAAACCAAATTACCAATGCTGCAGTTACTACCGGTCAATCCCGGCTCGCAGGTGCAGTTGAGACTATTAAATGTGCTGTTACACTGGCCATGTATGCAGGGGTTGCTCCAACATGCGTCTCTGGCTAAGTATGTGGATAAAGAACAAAGAAACCATTATTACTATAAGAAGCGTTTATAACTCAGTCGCATTAGCATTAATCAGTGTTGATAGTTTTAGAGTCAAGCCACTATTGTAGCACCAACTATCGTTATTTTAATGATTATATAATTACATATCAAGGTATATGGATTGAATTTAATATCAACATTATCGTTGACTTGCTTTAACAAAACAAAACAAATACATGCATAAAACAACATAATTCAAGTTTGCTAGGTAATTATCTTATCACTCTGTTGCAAAATATCTCAGTCTGATAAACAAAATTAAGATATTGCGCTTTTCAGATCTTCAGACAAATAAATAAATTACCAATGCTGCAGTTACTACCGGTCCAACCGGGCTCGCAGGTGCAGTTGAAGTCATCCAAAGTGCTGTTACACCGGCCATGTACACAGGGGCTGCTCCAGCAAGCGTCCCTTGCTATGTATGTAGAGAAAAGGAAACTATTATAACTATTAGTAGCGTTTATAGCCCTGTCGTTTTAATCAGTGTTGATAGTTTCAAAGTAAAGCCGGTATTGTGACACAAAATAATGCGATTAAAATGATTCCACAATTACATATCAATATATATTTATTAAAGTTAATATCAACAGTAACGTACATGTTCTTATAATTGGAAACAGTTTGTTCCACCTCGATCAGGTTAAATTGCCTTAAAAAAAAACATATCAATTAATTATAAAAACCGAATTAAAGTTTGCTAGGTAAATGTATCTAAAACAAATACCGGAATTACAGTATTTCAGTTGCACAACAATATTGCGCTTTCCAACTGAATACTTCAATTAAAACAATTAATCACCAATGCTGCAGTTACTACCGGTCCATCCGGGCTCGCAGGTGCAGTTAAAATCATCCAATGTGCTGTTACACCGGCCATGTATGCAGGGGTTGCTCCAACAAGGTTCTCTGGCTATGTAAGTGGATACAAAAAAAAACGTTATTACTATACGAAGCATTTAGAACTCATTTCGCATTAGCTTTAACCAGTGTTGATCGTTTTAGAGTTAAGCCACTATTGGAGCACCAAATATCGTTATTTAAATGATTCTGTAATTACATATCAAGGTATATTGATTGAATTTAATATCAACATTATCGTGATGTAATAGTTGACTTGCTTCAATTAAACGAAACAAATACATACATAAAACAACATAATTCAAGTTTGCTAGGTAATTATCTTGCAATTACAGAAAATATCTCAGTCTGATAAACAAAATTCAGATATTGCGCTTTTCAGATCTTCAGACAAATAAATAAATTACCAATGCTGCAGTTACTACCGGTCCATCCGGGCTCGCAGGTGCAGTTGAAGTCATCCAAAGTGCTGTTACACCGGCCATGTACACAGGGGCTGCTCCAGCAAGCGTCCCTTGCTATGTATGTAGAGAAAAGGAAACTGTTATATACAACTAACAAATGGGCTTCTTGTGATAGTCAAATCTATTACCGAGGTGGGCTCAAAATGATTATTACCCGAAGCGTAGCTGAGGGTAATAGTCATTTTGAGCCCACCGAGGTAATAGATTGCCTATCACAATCAAGCACATTCGTTAGTTGTTTTATATCACTCATCAATATCAGTGATTGTGTTCAGCTTATAGCAAAATAAGTGAAAATCTCTTGAATATTTCATAAAATCGCTTGTAAATTTTGATATAAAAATCAATCGACATTAATGAAGCCAGATGAGCCTCCAGAACCTGGGCGCATCTAATACGCTTAAAGTCATTGTTATTTTGCGCATACAATCACAAAGACGCAAAACCGAGTGCGCACCAACGCGCTGGCAGTTGCGCACATACGCAATGAATGCGTGCTAACGCTCCCACGGATGTGCTTATTGGCTGTCTTGGCGTTCTTCTTCCTAGGGTGTTAGTTTTTACCAGCAATGGCAATCACGTGACTAGAACGTGTGCGCCATAGAGCACTGCACAAATTTGATCGCGTGTGCATTTTGCTTTAACACATGATCTATGGGACGAACGCGTAACGAACTTTTAGTGTTAATTTTTTGCTAACAGCCCGGTCAAGTGATTGCGCGGGGATTGCGCGTGTTGTCCAAAACTATCATTTGTCAAATACAATGGTAAAACGATCTTATGAGGGATATAATAACTATTAGTAGCGTTTATAGCCCTGTCGTTTTAATCAGTGTTGATAGTTTTAAAGTAAAGCCGGTATTGTAACACAAAATAATGCGATTAAAATGATTCCACAATAACATTTCACTTAATTTAATGAAGTTTATATGAACATTATCCTATACATGTTGTTTTTATTTGTAATATTTGTTATTTTCATCCTGTTCAAGTTAAATTGCTTCAAAAAAACTCAGCAAATAATAAAAACAACATAATTAAAGTCTGATAGATAATAACCATATCCATCACAAGATGCTAAATCTACTTCCATAACAATTGACTTAACCATATCAGTACATTAATAAGCTACATAGCTATGTAAAAATACACATTTTAGGACAAATTACATCATCAACATAAAATCATACCGTTCCATTTTCCTATTCCCATAGGCATAATTCGACAGAGGAAATTGATTTTGAAAAAGTTGAGCTAACTCTTTTTGGAATTAAGCTCTTCATATAAAGATATTGCGCTTTCTAACGATTTTTCTCAAATAAATGATTCAATTACCGACGCTGCAGTTACTACCAGTCCATCCGGGCTCGCAGGTGCAGTTGAAACTATTCAATGTGCTGTTACACCGGCCATGTATGCAGGGGTTGCTCCAACAAGCGTCTCTGGCTATAAATGTGGATACAAAATACATACTATTATTACTATTAGTAGCGTTTCAAATTAAAGCCGCTCAGTTACTACCCGTCCATCCGGGCTCGCAGACACATGTGAACTCGTTCAACCCGTCTTTGCACTGTCCGTGATACAAGTGTTGCCACGGGTTACCGGCACATTCGTCTATGTCTAAAATAGTAATTAAAATAATAGAAATAGCTATGATAATGAAGGTGATAATAAAAAGTGTACTCTAGTTATAATACTACTTTGCCGCCCTCTTGAGTTCACAACTCATTAACCTTAAATAGTGATAAAAATACTTCCGTTGCAAAAGGCAATAAAACGCCAGTTATGACAATGATAAAGTCAGGCCCTGCTATTTAAAACCAAAACAATGCCATTGAAAATATTCCATAATTAAATATCAAGGTATATATATATTTATTGAAAACATGATGAACAGTATATCATATTTTGTTATCGTCTTCAACACTCACAGATGACGCTAGTTGGCACCAATTCAGAAATTGCGATTTGAACGAAAATTCCTCAGAACAAAAAATCAATTACAATAACAATCAAAATATATAAAACACAATTTAAGTTTGCTAGGAAATTATTATATATCTCTATCGCAATTACCGCAATTTGTTACGCAAATTGAAAACAATAGAGATATAACAAATTATAAACAAATATTCTTCAGACAAATTAATAAATTACCAATGCTGCAGTTACTACCAGTCCATCCAGGCTCGCAGGTGCAGTTGAAACTATTCACTGTGCTGTTACACCGGCCATGTATGCAGGGGTTGTTCCAGCAAGGGTCTCTGGCTATGTATGTGGATAAACAAAATATACTATTATTAATATTAGTAGCGTTTAGAACCCAGTCGCTTTAATCAGTGGTGATAGTTTCAAAGTAAAACCGCAATTGTAATACCAAATAATGCTCTTGATTCCATAATTAGATATCATTGTATATTTATTTAGGTAAATTAATATCAACATTATAGCACATGTTCAAAATCATGTGTAATAGTTTTGCCCATCTTGATCAGGTTTAATTGCTTCAACAAAACATAACAACAGAACAGCAGAAGTCCAGTTTGCTTGCTAGATAATTCTCATATCTTTAAACGGAAATACGGGAAATATCTCTCTTTACAACAACAGAGATATTGCAATTTCCAAAAAAAAATCTTCAGACAAATACATCAATTACCAGTGCTGCAGTTACTACCGGTCCATCCGGGCTCGCAGGTGCAGTTGAAACCATCCATTGTGCTGTTACACCGGCCATGTACACAGGGGTTGCTCCAACAAGCGTCTCTGGCTAATGTATGTGGAGAAAAGGAAATCATTATCACTATAAGTAGTGTTTATAACTCAGTCGCTTTAATCAGTGTTGATAGTTTCAAAGTAAAACCGCTATTGTAACACCAAATAAGGCTATTGAAATCATTCCATAATTAAATATTGAGGTATTTTCATTGAAGTTATTATCAACAGTATAGTCCATGTTGAATCAACAAGACATACAAAACACATATCAAAACAGAATTCATGTTAGCTATAGCTTATTATCATATCCCTCAAACGCAATAATCTTTGATATTGCGATTTCCAACGAAATTCTTCAGTCTTGAATATATTAATTACCAATGCTGCAGTTACTACCGGTCCATCCGGGCTCGCAGGTGCAGTTGAAATCACTCAACGTGCTGTTACACCGGCCATGTTCACAGGGGTTGCTTAAACATGGGCCTCTGACTGTTTGTGGATGAAAAGAACAAAACAACAGAGAGATACGACTATAAGGAGCGTAAACGTCGGTGAAAAATCTGTTACGTTATCGTTCATTCTGAAAGTAAATTTTAATTCTCAACTGATAACAAACACGGTTGTCAACATTTCTTTCGTTAAAACACATTTCAAACCACCGAAACTCAAACAAACGATTAATCAGCCACCCACTCATCACTTACTCATTCACTCACTCACTCAATCAATCAATCCGTCAATCAATCAATCAATTAATCAATCAATCAATCAATCAATCAAACAATCAATGAATGAATCAATGAATGAATCAATCAATCAACCAACAAAATCATGCATTTAGTTAATCAACCAGCAAAAATCAATTGATTAAAGGGGACCACCATGCAAAGAACAATACATAACTACAAGTTTTTTTGTGATATCAAATAGATACCCCACATTTTGCAAAGTGTTGTGTAATTCATAAACAATGCAATTCATTACCACCACTTACGGAACCACTATTATTTCCTGGTTCTGTACTCGCCAAACATTAGTCTAGGTTCTATACTCTGTATACACCTTTCCCCCATATACGCCTAACCCGGTGCATCTGTACCGCCCGGTGAACCTGTACAGAAACAGAATGTTTCTGTACAGGTTCACCGTGCGTACATGATGCATCGGGTTACGCGATATATGGGGGAAATGTGTATAACAGAGTATAGAACCTAGACTAGCCAAACATTTGCGAGTGCGCCAATTCTATTTACGCGTACGTTTGGAGACAATAGAATCCCGGACGATTCGTTTGCTCTGCACAAATGTAGTCTTCGTACATGCAGACCCATAAACACATGTTGTAGTATTGTGATGCGTTTTCCAATAATAATTTTTTTTTCTGGAAACATATTTTTCTGAACTTGTTGATGGAATGGACTACTAAAGATGTTACCTCTCATTCATAAGAATATTATTTGTGGATGGTGGTACCCTTTAATGAATTAAGAAAGCAATTAATCAATCATTCATTTAATCAACCAATCAATTAATCAATATATCAGTTAATTGATCGATCGATTTTCAGATAAATAATTTTTTAAATCCATCATTAAATCTTTCAATCAATCAATCAATCAATCAATCAATCAATCAATCAATCAACCAATCAATCAATCCTTCAATCAATCAATCAATCATTGAATTAATCAATCAATCAATTATAGAATCATCTAATCAATCAATAGGTCAATGAATCAGCAAATAAATATATTAGTTCATTGATCTAGCAAGTAATCAATACATTAATCAATCAATCAATCAATCAATCAATCAATCAATCAATCAATCAATTAATCGAGCTATATAGGCTACTGTCTATTTACTTTGTTCGCAGAACCGCCCCGTCCACTTGGTACTACATTCACATTGGATTGTGCCGTTGTCAGCTTTCCCGCAGACACCACCGTTAAGACACACATTCCCGTCATTACCAGTGCAATCTTTAATATCTGGAATAAAGGATCCGAAATATATATTTGAAATTCTATATATTTCTTTATATTATTCTGTATACATTAATTGGGAAGAAGAAGAAGGAGAACAAGAAGAAGAAGAAGAAGAAAAAAAAAAGAAGAAGAAGAAGAAGAAGAAGAAGACGAAAAAGAAGAAGACAAGGAAGAAGAAGAAGAAGAAGAAGAAGAAGAAGAAGAAGAAGAAGAAGAAGAAGAAGAAGAAGAAGAAGAAGAAGAAGAAGAAGAAGAAGAAGAAGGAGGAGAAGAATAAGAAGAAGAAGAAGACGAAGAAGAAGAAGAAGAAGAAGAAGAAGAAGAAGACGAAGAAGAAGAAGAAGAAGAAGAAGAAGAAGAAGAAGAAGAAGAAGAAGAAGAAGAAGAAGAAGAAGACGAAGAAGAAGAAGAAGAAGAAGAAGAAGAAGAAGAAGAAGAAGAAGAAGAAGGAGAACAAGAAGAAGAAGAAATAAATAAGAAAAAGAAAAAGAAAAAGAAGAAGAAAAAGAAGAAAAGAAGAAGAAGAAGGAGAAGAAGAAGAAGAAGAAGAATAATAAGAAGAAGGATAATTTGAAGAGTAGAAGGTGAAGAATATGTCTTTTATCAACTTTCCTCTCCTACTTTGCATTTTTTCATATACATGTATAAAACAAAGGTGGAAGGCAATGGGTTTTGTATTATTTTACAAACTAATAAAACAAACATCTATCCCAGGCGCGATGAGCCGTTTTATATCATTCATGGTATACTCGGTAGGATAACTTATATATTTAACAAGAAGTACTTTCTCGTCTATTGCGAAAACTCGCCGAACTAATTTAGGCCAGGAAAACACATTAATTTCGGGGAAACTCATGATATTTATAAATTTAATAACAATTCTTAGTCACTCTTCTTTCATATGTGTACAAAGTATCCAGATCGTTTAGAATTCTACTTTGAAAATATATAGGGCGATGAATTCAAGTTAAAGGGACTTAGTAACATTGTCCAAATCCTCAAAATAAAATTTTTATTCTAGCGGTTCCCTTATACCTTGTTGTATTCATATTAACAATAAAATCATGGGACAGGTTTCGGTTTTTCAAATTTCCCTTTCGTTACAAAGATATGTATGATTGAAGTATTCAGATAAGAAAAACTTATTCTTCCGTGTACAAAGTAAGTGCAGTGAGTTACTGAATATCACTTTGCATTTTCGCTCATTACTTGGCCATACAATGTCCATTTGACTTGAAATTTTCACACAATACCCTGTGGACATATGAGATAACAACATTATACATTGCATCAACCATTCATCACTTTTTGCACATGTCAACAAAGTTACTAGATCCCTTTAATCACTGGCCGAAAACTGACAACTTTACGGTATTTTATTGTCTTTACCTTCATCGCAGTTGCGTCCGGTAGTCCCTGGCGGGCAGTGGCATTCGTATGAAGTCATGGTCTCCTCACACCATCCACTGATACACGGGTTGCTGCCACAGTCTAAATGGGAACAGATAGCGGCCCTATTTTAAAATATTACTTACTTTGATTTACAATTTCCTGAATTTGTTTGAATAGGCCATATTGCTCACCTATATTCTAGTCTGTCCCCCCGGGGACACTCACATATATTAGTGACACGGGTAGGAACCGCGGGATTCAAGGATCCCCTTTTTAAGGCATGCGATTTAGATTGTTTCTTATTGTTTCTGTCAAATTATTATGTTTGTTTGGGTGGGTGGGGGAGAGGGGCGGGGGCACACCAGTCGTGCCCCTCATCTCGTAACTAGTTCATACAGATGTATGTCATTATTAATCTAATTTTTACCTGGAATTCTACAGATACGGTGACCCCGAGGGATTCCGATTCGACTTTCTCTCCCACAAGTATCCTCTTCAAAGCGTGATGGCGGGATCAGCTTCGGGATAGTCTTCACCATGTGGGTGCCCGTTTGGTTACGGACTTCAACCTCCCTGCACGTCCGCATTGGTAGGGTGTAGTTGAGACCGTAGCCATCCTTACAGCAGGTTGATGTCGCGTAGTCCCCTGATGAAGAGACAGCTGAGGCTTTAACAGTGTAATACATCAGTGTTATTACATGTTATATTATACTTTATCTTCGAATTACCATGGTTACCGTTTTCACGGAGCCTGCATGACAACATGGTCAGGAGTTAAGAACATCGCCAGGTGGTTGGCACGTGGTCCTCTGAAGAAATACCTCTCGGGCTTTAACAGTAATAGTTCAATTTTAAAGGGATCCAAACATTTTGTTAACATATGTAACCGCCTCTGGCAAAACCAGCAACTTTGACACAGCATGTCAAATTGAGCCTTCGATATGATGTTGTTGTGTGGATTTTTGTCTTTATTTTGAGACCATTTTTATGCCGATCGGACAAAAAAATGTCTTATTCTGCTAAAACAATGGAGATAATTGAGGTTAAAGTTCAACACTCAGTTAAAAGTACATGTAATTCTTGATTTTATCCTAAGATATATCGATATAAGATATATTTTGCAATTTGGCATATCTCATTAGAAACTAGAAAAGTTGCTTAACAATATGATACTAAAATGTCAATTTTGTCCCTGAGATCAACTTTTGACTATTTCAGGCCATTTACGCAAAATCGTAAATGTGACGAAGTTGCTGGTTTTGCCAGAGCCGGTCTCATATGCAAATGTAGGGCTATATTTTATACAGTTCCAACCCCCACTCATCATTTTAACTTGCCATGCCACTCCATACCATTTCATCTACTAGTACATATTCATTAACTCATTTGCATTTCATTTCCACCCAATCACCCTCATCCTTTCAGATTGATCTCCATTCTCTCTCATATCCTTCACTGCACATCTGGTCTGCCCTTATGAATATTGATGAGGTCATTTGAATATGTGTAGATGTATACAGTTTACTATGCATCATGAATAACTATTATGCATGAATATTCAGTACTGACATTACTTGTACAGTGCATGCTGGGTGCATGCCATGAATATTTATTAGCCTTTATTCTTATGTATATTTATCACCAGCTAATTTGCATGGAATTTAGAGTGATCTTGTGTTATATTGTGTTTACATTGAGTAGCAAGTAGCGACACATTAAATCTGGGCAGTCTGCCTGAGGAAGCCAACCAGTACACATGTCTGCAGTGTCTTGTGTAGAGTTGTTGCGAAGTAGAACCCAGCCTGAACCTAGCCAAGCTCCAGCCCCGCAGTCCCGGCCTAATACTTACCCCCACACAAACAACTGACGGAAGGGTTGATAACATGTGAATTTCTGTGATCTGGTTAAATCAATATGTCAAGATTCCCTGCATGTGTCATGTGACTGAATAATGAGCGCAAATGAAAAGTGATATTTGCTATCTCACTTCACTAACTTTGTACACAATCAAACGGGAGAAACTTTAAACTCGATCACTTCAATCAAAAATATCTTTTTAACGAAAGAGAAATTCCGGAAACCGGAACCGGTTCCAAGAATTTTGTGAGAACCGTAAAAGTTCAAATTAAGTTTTGAGGATTTTGATTATGTTACATGTTTTTTTAGAACGATGTAATGCTAAGCAATCCGGAGGTCTCGGGTTCAATTACCGACGAAACCTATTGTCTATGCTCATTTTCATCTATCTATACTATAATTAAATTAAACAATATCATTTCATGTCATATTGCACCATATTAGCCAACATGCTCTGGGATAATCGCTTCATTAAAGCGATAAAACATGTAGTGCATTAATCCACGAACAGCCCTAAACTTTAGTTAGTCTATTAACCTACTGCTGGTAGGTCTATCGTTAGTCTAAATTATAAGAATGAATCGTATTTACCGATCATGAGCAGATGGACCGCAATAGATGCACTAATTATCAGAAAACCGCGGAGCTCCATCATCTGAGGAAAAAAACACAATAAGGGATCCATTAACTTGGACAAACTTTGAGGAGCGAACTACTTGCACTATTTTCGAGCAAGTTTAATGTGACTTGGTCCACCTGATGTGCTTGGGGTAAGGGTGTGCAAACCCTATTTTATGTGTATGTTTGATAAGGTGTTGCCATGGTAACCACAATTTGCACCCAAAATAAGATTACTTTGAGGAGCGAACTATTTCCACAATTTTCAAGCAATTTCAATGAAACTTGGTATACATGATGTTATCGGGGGAATGATGTGCAAGACATATTTACGTGCATGTTGGATAAGGCGTTGCTATGGTAACCACAATTCTGAACACTTGGTACTCTTGATATTCTCGGAGTGAGGGAGGATGAGTGGCACAAACACTGCGGGGGTATCAATCACATTCAGCGATGTTTCTAGTTCAAAAAGAAACCCATCGTATTTCACAAAATAATTGTCTATAATAATTATAATACCTTCATCCCTTATCCATGTATTATTTTTAGCGTAAAGTATCACACGTACTCTCAATTTATTCATATTGCTTTTCTGCAGCTTTTGTTACAATTATCTCGTTTTGGTAACAACTTGTTGTTACTGTTGTTTGCATTAAAACTCTTTAAATTAATTAATGTCTGTGCGTAAAGCTCAAACTGTCATCACTCCTGGTTTATGTTCTCAATCGATTTTACAAACAAATTATTTAAACGTAAGATCAATCCATCTAATTTATATACTTTCATTAAAAGCAAGTTATTGACATGGTTGAATTGACATTTAATTATGAGGAGTCAGATCATGTTTATTTGGAAATATTGATGCCGTATTGGATAAGTTCAATCAACTACTTTTATCGCAATTGAAAAAAATAAACCACACCGGCAATATTCACTACCACATTTTCATTAAGCTAATAGCAATTATGATACATTTATATCAGTACAATATGTATTTTCATCAGCATGACTATTTTACAATATATTAAATTGTATTATTAAAGGCTGAAATTACGACACAATTGTTCGTGCATAATTATATACCGTGTGTCTCAAAAGAAAATTTCAGTCACGAAAATAAATATTAAAATATGATAAAAATGAACAATTTTTAGGTTATTTGGTACTATATATATTGAAAATGCACTGAAAATGGCGATGGACATTTTAATGCACACATTTAGGCTTCTCATTACGAATTGTAATATATTAACGATGTAACAATGGCCGGAGTTCAATTATAATTAGCAGTGCTGATTTGGAAGGGTTAAAAGGCAAGGTTTCTGGTTCGAGTTCTTCCAAATTGACTTCGCTTTAGGATTCTGAGTACTGGTGTCGCCAAACTGAACGCGTTTGTCTTGTTACTGTTACTGGAATCGATTGAAGACATTTGTCAGGCTTTGTGTTTGAATGTTGTGACAATAGAAATTGTCTTTCCTCATGGGATAAATAATGGTATAGTGTAGCAAAGGTTTGCATTGTAATAACACGCATTAATGATCAAACACTATTTTAGTAGACGAATCTTTGAAGATTTTGTAAAGCCTCTGTTGATTCAACGGAAGGCTTGAAATCCATTAAAATGGAATTTAGGCATCATATTTAGCCACTTTAATAATTATTGACTGCATTCTATACTTGTTTGGCCCTTAAACTAATTGCGTTTGTGTAAGGTAAGTAATGCACAGCACGTAAATTGACACAAAGTGGATGTCGATGTATTGCCAAACACGACCATATTTCACGACTGACAAGCCTAATTAAGCTGAAATTAAAATCATCACGAAGCCTGATTATTTATCTTTTATATGACACCAAATGTGAATATATGTCGAATTATCTTCATCGATGGACAAAAATTGCCGTAAAAAAAAAAAAAAAAAAAAAAAAAAAGAATTTGATTAAATAGGAAACACAACATAACCTCTGGAATAAGGAGCTTGTAATCATCTTGAAACGGTATGGAAATTTGATCCTTAAACGCGAATGCCCTGAGTAAGGAAGAGCTCAAGCTGGTCTCGAGGTGCTTGAAAAAAACGCAAGCAATTGCTTATCAAGACAAGTAAAAGGATATTTTTCTGCATACGGGTTCAAGCAATTACTTGTTTGGTAAGCAATTGCTTACGATCAGTAAGCAATTGCTTGTGCTAGCAAGAAATTGCTTGTTTGTATGCATACCGATTCAAGAAAAAGGCTAGCACAAGCAATTGCTTCTTTTTATGCGTACGGCCCATTGCCTTACACCCTGCACGAGTGTGCAAATGGAACCGCATAATTGCATTTTTAGTTAAAATACATTGTTATAATTAATTGTAATCTTTTTATTAAATTGCACATGATATAAATTAATTAAGTTTTGTCCTATTGATAATTTGTCAGTGATCACGTGTTTGATATGAATTTGTTAATATTGCGAGACTTTCATCAAATTAAATGCACTAATCTATATTTATATCAAGATAATAGTATTCTCATTGCGTTTTTATCAATTAATATAGATTAATATACATTCATGGCATCTCTTCTTTTATGTTTTACCCAATAATATAAGTGTTATAGGAAGATTAATAACAATGCTTTAATCGATGTACTGAGCAAAGGGAACAACACACACAGTACATATAATTCAGGATTTGTTAGATAAGAAATAATATCATATGAATTTGATTCCTTTTTTGTGATGATAAATCGGTGGTAGTGATTGATATGACATACTTGTAATATATATTTTTACTAGAGAAAGCATTGTAACAATGAACTATTTAAATTTGGTTAAATTATACATTTAAAGAAATTGGTTTCATTCTTGTGATGATTTATCATTGGTAGCGTGTTTGCTAATTTGTAATATATAAATAGACTATTCCGACACTTTTCAAAAATATGCATTTCTCTATATTTATTTAAAGATAATTGTATTGGCATTACTTTATTGATTAATCTATTTATTAAACTTAAACCTTTATAGCTTTGAATATGTGCCTATATTGATATACCACACTCCTTTTTTCAAAGAAATCCTTAAGTTGGGCAAAAAAGGTAAATTTCATGCAACTTTTTGGCTCTTTTTCGCATCGGCATTCCATACTCCATACTAAAAAAAGTTATTCATAGCGGAGCGTGAGCTCATCGGGTCATGACATCACATGGTGACCAAAACACGGAAATACAAAGTACGAGAATTGTCAGCAACGTGATTTACATGCAAAAGCCTTGACTTGCTAGTATAACAAACTCGTGTTTTCTTGGAAATTGAGGCTAATTAAATGAAAATGCCTAAGAAATGCATTGTAGCAGGATGAATCTGTATACGCCATTTACACAAGTGTTATAAATGGGTTAATGAAAAAGCTTTACTCCACTTTTCACGAGTGTGCAAAACAAATCGCATTATTGCAGTTTTAGTTCAAAAGGCATTGTGATACTGAACTGTAATGTTTTAAGTTATACATGATATAAATTATTTATAATTTTTCTTTTGATAACTGATCAGTGGTTACGTGTTTGATAAGTCTTAATTGTAAAATATTGCGACACTTTTTTTTTTTATAAGTATTTTTTATTTTTATTTTCATTTTATTTCACCAGGGAACCGTACTCAGCCAAAGACTGTTTTTCAGACGGTCCCTGAAATAAAAACAATACATCAAGATAACAAAATATTAAACACAGTATTTACATATTACAAATATAAGAAAACAACATATTTTACACAATTTAGTATAAACAAAACAAAAAACAAAACAAACAAACTCACGAAGAAAAAAAAAATAAAATAAAAAATTAGAAAGAAGGAAAAATATGCAAATTATTCTACTGTTTTAAGAAAACTTTTAAAGGCATTTACAGTTAAGGATTTGGTTTGATCTGAAAGACAATTCCACTGTTTTGCTCCCCTATACATCATACTTCTATGTTTAAAATTGGTTGAACATTTAGGAATCTCAAGTTTCAAACAAGCATTTCTCAAATGATAAGAAGATCGTTTAAAGGTAAAAATCTGACATAAACTAGGTGGGTACATATTATAACATATTTTATACATCACATACAATAGTCGAGTTTTCAATCTTGTCTCAATGGTTCTTATTCCAGTTTGATTATTAAGTAACTGTGTAGAATACATCCACTCGACATTCAGAACAATGCGTAATGCTCGATTTTGTAATTTTTGTAATCGGTTTAAACTGCCCTTACCACAATTTCCCCATAATAACGTCACAATAATCAAATTTTGCTTGAATAATACTTTTATAGAACAACATGGCTGAGTTTTGTGTTATGTACGGTCTAATCCGTTTTAACAAATATATACTGGATGTTATGTCCTTTATAATCTTTTCTACTTGTATATTCCAATTTAGACATTCATCAATCATAATACCTAGATATTTAAGGTGTGTTACTCTATGAATTACATTTGATTCAATGCTTACATTCTGAGGGTGAACATTTTTAAGTCTCTTTCTAGAACCAAGTAATACAAATTCACATTTAGCTGTATTTAAGACCAATCGATTATTTTTAATCCATTTAGATACAACAGTCAGTTCCTTATTAAGTGTATTTACCACTAAGTCGACATTCTTATTTTCAACGTATATGCATGTGTCATCTGCGTAAAGGGATACCTGACACAGATCAAGGCATTCAGCCAAGTCATTAATGTACATAACAAATAAAAGAGGGCCCAGGTTACTCCCTTGAGGCACACCACACTTGACTTCACACATTGTTGACTGTACCCCATCAAGAATAGTATACTGATGACGGTCAAGAAGATAATCCTGTATCCATTTCAAGGCATTACCATCGATCCCCATTCTTTTCAATTTAAGCAACAATACATCGTGGTCCACTGTATCGAAAGCCTTTCGCAAGTCCAACGCTATTATACCAACAAAATTACCCCTATCTAGGCTGTCTAGCCAGCTCTCCGTTACATTCAATAGTGCTGTCATAGTAGAATGTTTCGGTCGAAAACCTGATTGATGATTTGACAAAAGTGAATTACTAGTAACATAGTCATATAATTGACGAGAAATGATTTTCTCTAAAATCTTAGCAAAAACTGGTAATACACTTATAGGTCTATAATTTCCAATTTCATTTTTATTTCCACCTTTAAAAATTGGAGTTACTCTAGAAATCTTTAATCCTGTTGGTACCAATCCTTGTTGTATTGATAAATTAAATATATGTGTAATCGGTTTTACTATAATATGAGCAATTGGCTTAATAAGAGACATTGGGATGTTATCATTACCACAAGCTTTCTTATCTGACATACTTTTGATTACTTTCAAAACATCATCTTCTTCAATACTTCTAAAACTTGTTAAATTCGCATGACAAGGATAATATTCTTCTTGAATTAAAGTATCATCATTAATTAACCCAGCATCATTCTGAAGTTGTTTTCCAATGTTTACAAAGTAATCATTAAAATTGTCCACAATCGCTCTTTTCTCAGTGTATCGAATACCATCCCGTTCTATTTCCAATATCTTGTCCGATTTATTTTTCTTTGGCATCACATAATTTAAAGACTTCCATATATCGCCTGACTGACCATTACTTGTTTGTATAATACTTTGTATATATTCACGTTTAGCTTTCCGTATTTCAGCTGTTACCTTGTTTCTAGCTCTTTTATATTCATTCCAATCATCTAATGTTTGCGATCGTTTTGCCTTTTGTTTTAATTTGTTGCGATCACGAATTAATTGTACAATATCATCATTTATCCACGGCGATTCTTTTTTCTTAATACGTTTACGTCTAAGCGGAGCATGTTTATCAATTTCTTTCAATAAGTCTTTTTCAAAACATGAGTATGCATTGTTAGCATTTTCTGCTCTATATACACTTTCCCATTGCAGTGCACCAATGTCTTCTTTATATTGTTCAATATTTACTTTTCGTACATTCCTACTATTTTTATATTTATGAACATTTTCATTAAACAACTTTTCTTTGCCCCATATGCAACAAATCATGTAATGGTCACTCAAAGATACTGGTATAACAAGAGATTTCCTAACTTTACTTGTGTCATTTACAAATATGACATCTACCAATGTTGACGTAGTTACAGTAACTCTCGTGGGAGAATTAATCAATTGAGATAAACTCAACGTATCAGTTATCTCAAGTAGGTGCCTTGACTGCCAGGACAATTGGTTTGCAAGCATATTACAATTTAGGTCTCCCAAAACAACAAAGTTTAGATGCAGATTATCAATCTTTTGTAACACAGTTTCAAATAAATCAAACATATGTACATTTGCACTTGGTGGTCTATACCATACAACAATAATAAATGGTTTCACATTTTGAATTTTAATTTCTATTGTAAGCATTTCTAAGTTTTCGTCACATAAGTCTTTTCTTACTTGATAATTAATCGATTCCCTAATATAAACAGCTGTACCTCCACCAAAACGATTTCTGTCCCGTCTGATGATATCGTAAGAGTCAATTTCTATTTCAGAGTCATGTATATGTTGACTTAAATGAGTCTCACTCAGTGTCATAATATCAATATTGGCAGAATTAATAATTTCACGTATTTCATCAATATTTTTAGTTAACGACAAACAATTCAAGTGGGATATTTTTAAACCCTTTTCTTCCTTTAACATTTGTAATTGAGTTTCAACAGTTGAGCTTCGAACAGTTTCATCAATAGTCACAATTTCAGATTGCCTTTCAAGTTCACGTGTTTCACTATCATCGTGCTCAGGCAATTCAGTCATTATCATTTACTTTAAAGTGTATGTCTCACCGCCATCTATTCTAGTCTCTCAATGTCACCTGAACGTCTGATGGTGATCTTTCGGTCTGTTAAGAATCGGCATCCAAACATCGGACTCAAACACAAGCAAAGACATACTTCACCAAAACTACCTCTAAAACTAAGGAAAACCAGCCAGAAATCAGAGGCAGTGGAGACAAGATGTTAGGTGTATAAGCATGTATTCAAGTCTCAATTCAAACGCACATTGCGTAACACGATCACTAGTCTTTTTTAAGACTCCGAGATGATATAAACTAGCCTTCATTCAGACTTTCATCACATCTCCCGCAACACAAGAGAAAAGTTATGCAATAACTTTTTGAACAAACTCGTTATACATCCGTATTACAATTATAGAGCATTTTTACAACAAACAAAACGTGTCTCAATTAATTGCTGTGATCGTTTTCCAATATGCGACCTAAACAATACAAATGTGTTCATTATTATCGCACATATGATTATCTTATAATAATTCAATAAACACCTAGCTTTGGTGCAAGAGTTGAGCACGATAGCAATATAATCATGTGCCCCTAAAAACCTCGACATTTTCTCATGAGAACATCAAACAGGATATCCATATTCGATAAATGGTTACAAATTACAGGTACGACCCTATGCTAACGCAAATTACTGTCCCAACAACAGCAAAGGTACCTAACAATGCTAACGCATCGACACGCTATAAAAATAGCAGTAAAAATAACAGTAAGTCAGCAATCACAAAATGCAAACTATCTGGCTTGTAGTCAGCCCCAAAGCTATGCAAAACAACATGTACCACCTACAGCAATTCACTGCCTCCTTCGCCTAGGTCCAATTCCGACTTACGAATGAATGACCAACAAATCTACTGCCCCTTCACGCCTGGTCCATTTCCGAGAGACGATCAATTGGTGTGTACAACAAATTTACAACCACTTTCTGCCTGGTCCAACTCCGAGAGACAAATGGGTCGACTCACTCACATACCTTGACATGTGCAAATGCACAAACGACTCGACTACTACCAACAAGGCAACAACCTCACTGCATCTAAAAAACATGAAAACTTACTGGCCGACATAACCTGGACAAACTCCGCTTGTCACACAAAACATTGAAAATATCTACACGTGCAAATGCACATCATCACCTGGTCAGACTCCGAAGGGTAATAAATTAATGACAGATTGAAAATATCTACACGTGCAAATGCACATCATCACCTGGTCAGACTCCGAAGGGTAATAACTTAATGATCAGAATGACAAAACCAACATCGAAACTTGTATGGACAGACTCCGAGATACAATTTCAATCATTCACACATGTTCAATACTCCTTGCAAATGCACAAAAAGCTTCTAGCGGCCACCAAATACCAGAATGGTATACATGTAATTTCCTGTGATTCTACCATAAAGTCTCCACTCTAACCGACACGTCGGACTTCCTGAAGTCGCCACCCAAACCACGGAAACACACTTCGCCACCCACACGACGACTGATCTCACTACTACGTACCATAACACACGGCCACACACTCTCCCGTGCACACTCCATTCACTAACGTGAACCACAGCCCTAACGAGGAACGGGCTAAAAATACCAAAAAGCAACAAACTATTCCGATAATGGCATTAACGCTAAGGAACGTACCTAAAAAAATCATTACCACAGTTCAAACAGTGTTCGGTAACCGAGAAAACAACACATCACATAACCAGTGACAATGTACGAACCTACATGACGCATCATTCAACGTTAACCCAACGACCCAATGCAGCTACACGCTACAGACCCACACAGTACAACCACTGCACTACATACCCAATGCATACAGCATGCGTGCGACATCGTCGACCAAGACTCGATTCTCCGGTGAAAACGTTCACAAAAAACGGCTTGTTGTCAGTTCATCTCCCGGACATAAGCGCCCATATGTTAAGAATCGGCATCCAAACATCGGACTCAAACACAAGCAAAGACATACTTCACCAAAACTACCTCTAAAACTAAGGAAAACCAGCCAGAAATCAGAGGCAGTGGAGACAAGATGTTAGGTGTATAAGCATGTATTCAAGTCTCAATTCAAACGCACATTGCGTAACACGATCACTAGTCTTTTTTAAGACTCCGAGATGATATAAACTAGCCTTCATTCAGACTTTCATCACACGGTCCCTCTCGCCCGGGACCGACAGCAACGCCGTGATCTTCCCGTCGTTGGTCCACACCCGTTTCACTGACCTCTTGTTTCTGGCTGCGTTGACAAGGTCCCTGCGATGTGTAGTGAGGTCTTCTTGGATGAAGATCCTCGTACCTCGTAGACGGGTCTTGGCTTCAAAGACCGCTCGTCTGATGTTGTACGTGCCGAACTTGACGATGATAGGCTTGGGCCTATCGGGACGATCGCGGTCGCTTTGCGCGTTCTTTGTTCCGGGCCAGGGTCTCGCTGTGATCCTGTGACTTCGGGCGATGTCTGCGGGATTGAGATCGATGTCGAGTTGATCTTTGACGACCTCCCGAACTAGATCATCGGTTTTCTCGTCTGCCTTCTCAGGGATTCCGTAGATTCGCAGACACTCCCGCCTGCTGTACTGCTCCTGTACCTCTTGTTCATCTTTCAGCCTGGCTAGAGATCTTTCCATGTCAGTAACTCTGTTCTTTAGCGCAGATATTTCTGTATCCTTTGCAGTGATCTCGTGGTTGAGTGCTTCATACACGTTTTGGGAAACTCTGTCTAGAATCGCGTCTGCGATTTGATCGACGAGTTGGTTGAGAATTGGTTCGCTTGACACAACTTCTTTTATGAGTTTTCGGACGTCTTTTGTGTTTTTCACAATGTGTTGACTCGTGGCATTGTCCTCCTCTCCACTAGACTGACCAGCCGAGTTGTCATCAGCCTATTTACATTACTTATGTAATTGTTTTAAAAATAAAAGACGACTTTCCGCGGTGAACGTCTTATTTTCAATATTGATTGATAAAGCAAGCAATATGAATTAAATTTTCTAAATATAAATTTTCTAAATATAAATGTTTGTTCGTCTGCCTCGTCGCTGTTTCTTCGCCCACCAGGTCCCGCGTGCCGTGAGTTCAGGCGTTCGCTTTTTCTGGGCTCAGATGTCGTGCTATCTCCTTCTTCATATTCACCACCGATTTGCTTCTTTTTTGGCTTTGTCATCTTTCTAGAAATTCTAACAAGCAATCCAATTTAACAGTTTTGTCAATTTCCACGAATATTTCGGTAGCTTTAGCAAATCAAAAGTCAATTTTGCTCAAGTTAGATCGATTGTCTCAGTACGTACGTGCGTGCGTAATTCATATTACGGGTATCTTTTTCTCCAAAGAAGTAATGCATTAATCTCCATTTATATTTAGAAAATTTAATTCATATTGCTTGCTTTATCAATCAATATTGAAAATAAGACGTTCACCGCGGAAAGTCGTCTTTTATTTTTAAAACAATTACATAAGTGATGTAAATAGGCTGATGACAAATCTTGAATCCGTCTAAAAGTGTGCAAATAGAGCCACATAATTGTACATTTAGTTCAGGATTTATTAGATAAAAAATATTATAATATGAATATGTGTTCTTTATTGTGATGATATATAGGCGGTAGTGATTGATATGACAAACTTATCATAACTTCTTTTACTTGAAAAGGCATTGTAATAATGAACTAACAATTGATGAATTATACATGAAATAAAGTTCTTTCTTTCTTGTGATGATTGATCATGTGTAACGTGACTTATAATTCCTAATTTCTAAATATACCGACACTTTAATGAATATGTATTTATCTATATTTATCTTAAAATAATTGTATTCGCATTATTTTTATTTATCAGTCATAATATAAAACTTAACACATTCATCGTAAATGTTTATACGCCAATTGCATGAGTGCTATACTCCACTTTATACGAGTGTGCAAAATGAACTGCATACTTGTAGTTTTAGTTTAAAATGCATTGTAATAAATCAGAAAAAAGTAAATATCGTGACTTTATAACGATGTTATAGTAACAGGTGTCGATCAGCAGAGTCGAAAAGTCGAACAAAAAGAGATTCTCACTCGTTTTTTAATGTTGAAACACGACTGCAAAAAAGCGCAAAGTGCTCGCCGTTTTTTTTTCTCAAAATGACTGTGAAAATCGCACCTAAAGCGTCGTATTTATCAGAAAATTAATAATTCACGCTACGGAGAAGACGGTCGGACAATCTCGCTCATAATCACATTTTCGTCTAGATCAATCGACACGCAAACCAACACATCCTCAGTATGTCGTTTGTTATTTTATCACCCAATCACCTAAGTGGTATAATCGATTCAAGTGTCAACGTTTTATTATCGTGGTAAGGTGTGCAATGGTAACCACATAGTTTGTACTTGTACATCAGGAAGAAAAGACTGCAATTTATTAAATGAGAAATATCATTATAGAAATTTTGTTCATTTCAATATTGATAATAGATCGGTATTCGTGTTTGATATGACATAATATACATGTATGCATTTATCGCCACTTATCTTGATATTGTGTTCTTGATCAATCAATATGCAAAACATAAAACGTTCAGAGTAAGTGCCTTTTATTTATCAGCCAATCGCATAAATGGTATCATTAAGTTATATGCCTTAGATTTACTGTCGTGGCTAAGTGTATCGAGGGAATCACAACATTGTATTTTTAGTTAGAAAGCATTGTAATGACACAAATATATTAATTTTTAGATTGTAACTTACATTATACAGTTGAATTATTTATAAATTGATGATTTATAAGTGGTAACGAGCTTGTTATTACATAATATAATACAATTTACAAAAACTGTTTATAAATATGATAAATATCTTCAAAAATTGTCTTGATAAATATCCTTTTATGGCGTTCTTGATCATGTTGATCAATCAATATGAAAAAATAACACATCCACCGCAAGTCCTCTATTTATTAGCCAATTACTCCGTGGACAAGTGTGCAAAGGGAATCGCATAATTGCAGTTTTAGTTCAAAAGGCATTGTAATAAATCACTATAATTTGTTATATTGTACATGGTAGAAATTATTTCATTTTTTTTTTTCTACTGATAATTTATCAGTGGTCATGTGTTTGATATTAATTTGTTAATATTGCGACACTTTCATCAAATTAATGCATTTATCTCTCAAGATAATAATATTCACATTGCATTTTGGTCAATCAGTATAGAAAAGAAAAACACATTCATGGCATCTCGCCTTTTATGTATTACCCAATTATATAAGTGTTATAAGTATGTAAGTATATCGTCTATTCATTCATTCATTCATTCCTACGCCCCACTAGCAATAGTTGCTATTTCTGTAGGGTCCTTTAGCAATTTGTTTGTCTGTTAACATTTCTATATTCATGTATGATTGTTATCTTGTTATCTATGAACATATTGGTAATAAAGTTATTCATTCATTCATAAGTAGATTAATGACAATACTTTAATCGGTGTACTGAGCAAGGGAACACACATACATATAACTCAGGATTTATTAGATAAGAAATTTTATCATATGAATTTAATTCCTTTTTTGTGATGATATAAAGGTGTAGTGATTGATATGACACACTTGTAATAAATATTTTACTAGAGAAAGCATTGTAACAATGAACTATTAAAATGTGTTAAATCATACATTTAAAGACATTGGTTTCATTTTTGTGATGATTTATCATTGGTATCGTGTTTGCTTTTTTAAATATATAAATAGGTCCTATTCCGACACTTTTTAAAAATATGCATTTTCCTATATGTATTTAAAGATACTTGTATTCGCATTACTTTATTGACTAATCAATTTATAAAACTTAAAGGTAGGCTGAAATCTCGGCTTTGATTTAGGTTTACGAAAGAAGAGTTTTTCATTTTCATTACTTGGTTATTGATGATTGGTTCTATTGATAATTGACCAGGGGTTACGTGTGTGCTATGTCATAGTGTTTTCATATACCAACACTTACCATGAAATATATATTTATCAAGGTTTGTATCTAAAGCTACACAGTTTGACAATACTACCTTTTATTAAGTTGTATCAGGTGAAATGCAATTTGCAAAACTGTCAAGAAAGCTATATTGATTGCCGTGTTATTTGTGTCATGTACTTGTTCTTCGATGTTTTTAAATATTACACGGTTGCTCATAAAGATTAAATTTAAATTCCTTTCTCTATTCTTGCGGATAATGAACCATTTCAGACTAGAAATAATGATTATATAATATTTCCAAACTACCAATGTACAATAAAATGGTTGAATGGGTTTGCATTAATTAATGTAGCCTTTTCTTTTGAGCTTTGAAAGGCAGAAGCTTCCATGATGGGCCCCTTTCCCTCTAAAAAGCGTATGTCCAACAAGTCATCATTATGTGTCATTTCTCAGCGTTGGCTGCAAAACTTTCAACCAAAATTGGCACAGATGCTTTCTAGGTCATATCCAACGCCGTTACCTACTCGCCAAACGATGCTTGTGCTCCACCAGGAAGGGGTGTCAACAAGCAATGTCACTGATTCGTTGGAACATCGGGCGCGGCTACGATCTGTAAAATCCTCATTCGTCATCGAGAGGAGGGTCAATTAAAGATACGGGAATCTCTAGGACGTCCACAATTGACCACCAGGACAAATGATCGCAACTTGCTTAACCTGTGCCGTAGAAACCGTAAATGCCAAAATGGAGCCTTCGCCGTCTATGAAGAAAACACTATGAAATCGACGCCTTCTGCAAAACTGCAGATCAGGATATCGCTCTAGCATGGTCACCTAGCAAGACAAACTACCGAGTGTCAAGCCCATACCATGTAACCAAGATTTACAGGACATCCGAGGACTAGGGAGTACAGAAGATCGCCGCCTGGACACTCGTGATATGTAATCTTAATGGGTATGAGCCATACCACCGTTCGGCCGTCACAACCCCCTCAAGTCGTTTTGTGAATACAGACATCTTCCAGATTCTCGTCACGTATTCGACGAACCCTTTGTTCTCCATCTGTTTGGGTCAAGTATGTTATGGCTCGTACCCATTCAGATGACATATCTCTCGTGTCCCAAGGCGGCAATATTCTGGGCTCCCTAGTCCAGGGACGTCCGGTAAATCTCGGTTGCATGGAGTGGACACTTGGTAGTTTGTCTTGCTCGATAACCATGTTAGAGGGATCTCTGATCTACAGTTTGGAGGAAAGCGTTGATTCTATAGTGTTTTCTTCATAGACGGCGAAGGCTCCATTTTGGCATTTCCGGTTTCTACGGCACAGTGTTAAGCAGTCTGCGATCAGTTATCCTGGTGGTCAATTGTGAACGTCCTAGAGATTCCCGTAGCTTTAATTGCCCATCTCTCGATGACGTCTAAGGATTTTACAGTTCCTAACCTACAATGTTCAACGAAACACTGGACATTGCTTATTGACACCCCTTCCTGGTGGAGCACAAGCATCGTTTGGCGTGAAGGCAAGGGCGTTGGACGAGATATGACCTAGAGAGCCTCTGTGCCAATTTTGGTTGAAAGTTTTAAAGCCAGCGTTGAGAAATGACACATAATGATGACTTGCTGGACATACACTTTGGAGAAGGAAAGGGGCCCATCATGAAAGTTCATGCCTTTCAAAGCTCAAAACAAAAGGCTTTATTAATTAATGCAAACCCATTCAACCATTCATTGTACATTGGTAGTTTGGAAACATTATAAAATCATTATTTTTAGTCTGAAATAGTTCATTAGGCGCAAAAATAGGGGAAATTAATGAAGTTTGACCTAAAAAAAACAAATATTCCAACATTATGACCAACAGTGTAATTTTGAAACTTAAATGGGGGGAGGGGGTGGCAGGTGCCCCCGATGACACCATTTTATGTACACCACCGCTTTGGTCCAGTTAGATACAAGAGTTCATTTTAAATCATTAGTTAAGGACTTATAGAAAGTATCGCTTTCGATTGAAACTTGATCAGTAGTAATAAAACATGGACATATACCGATACTGTTTGGTTTGTATATAAATATTATGCATTTATTTGTATTTATACAGACTGTCCCAGAAAAAACGAAACCGGGTTTCATGGCAGAAATTTTCTGTCATAATGAATAATTTCCTTGATGATATATATATATGTCTGAAAAGCTCTGTGTCTCTTCTTTCATTCGATGTACAACTTATGGCACATAATTAAAGCATGACTGAATTAGAACAATGGAAAGTGGTGTTACCAATATTCCATTTGTACGCATACATTTTAAGTTTGGGTGAGTTTTTTGGGCGAGTTTTAAGGGTTGTAAACGTACTTATTTTTTAAAAAGGACAAACACCACATACAAGTTCATGTTTTTATCTTTTACATGACCCCTCATGCTAAAAAAATTAATGATTTATGCAAGAGAATGAGTACAATGAAAACATGCCTGATTTCTGCCCAAATGAGTGAAAGTTGAGTAAGGAGTCGCTCAGCTTTCCTGACTTAGCAGCTGACAATGGACTTTGATGCATGAGTGAATTTACACAAACATGGGGATCAGGGAAAACATGAGAAACAGGCTAGATCAGGAAAGTTACTCATTTTGGCTGGAATCGAGCATGTTTTCATTGTACTCGTTCTCTGGCATAAATCATTTATTTATTAATCATGAGGTGTCATATATAAGATAAAATTATGAATTTGTATGCGGTGTTTGTCCTTTTTTCAAAATAAGTACGTTTACTACCCTTAAAACTCACCCCAAAACCTCACCCAAACTTGCAATTTCTGCGTGCAAATGAAATTTTGATAACACCACTTTCCATCGTTCTAATTCAGTCATGCGTGAATTATGTGCCATAAGTTGTATATGAAATGAAAGAAGAGACACAGAGCTTTTCATAGATATATATATCATCAAGGAAATTATTCATTATAACATAAAATTTCTGCCATGAAACCCGGTTTCGTTTTTTCTGGGACAGTCTGTATAACAAATACCACAACTTGATAACACTTAATTTATTAAAATTGTACTAGTAAAATGTAATTTGCGAGAGTGACATTAGCTTCTCTGGTCGTCATGTCAGTCGCGTAGCTATATGGGGGGGGGGGGGGGGGGGCAATAATTTACCAAACAAATACAAAACAAGAGCGGAAATCTGTTTTTTAATGCATAAATACATGCCCCCAAACTTTCGCATGCCGCCCCGATCAGTCCGACCAGGCTACGCCACTGCGTCATGTTATATGTACTTGTATAGTCTCCATTATCATTATTTATGTTACCAATATACCTGTTCCCTACTGGATATTATAATCTTCAAATAGCAATAACTTATTAACCCGTCAGGCTTTCGTAGGCAACGAATTGCATACTTATGTAGCCATTGGCGTCTATTTCTTTTCGCCATTGGGGGGAGGATGATACGTCATTCCAATCTTCTTCGGCGAGGGAGCGAAGCGACCAACCCGGGAGCGTATACAGTGTATAATGAGGGGGGGGGGGGGGGGGGAGGGGGTAGGGGACACGAACTATTTTTTTAACCGAATGACATCTAAAGTAAACGGGCATTGTGTGCCCGTAGCACACTTGGTGAGCACTTTGACAAGAAAGCCTTGGAAAGGCCCGTTATAGGGCCCGTTATTTAGTCCCTGCCTGCTAGCTAGCTGTTTATTGCAAGTACCCTGATGGAACCCTCAATGATATATTTTTTTAACCGAATGACATCTAAAGTCAACGGGCATTGTGTGCCCGTAGCACACTTGGTGAGCACTTTGGCAAGAAAGCCTTGGGAAGGCGGGTAGTGTATAGGGCCCGCTATTAAGTCCTTGCCTGGGCCCAGGGGGCAGAGCCCCCGTTAGCTAGCTGTTTATTGCAAGTACCCTGATGGAACCCTGAATGGAATCAGTCACGGGATACCAAAATTGGGAATCTCAATGGGGGTCCAGAACTAAAGATGTTGTACCTAAGTATGTATATAGGTAAGATAGTTAGCTATTAAATAGTAAGTTATTATATAGTTAGCTCAATTTTAGTCGGCATAGCAAGAAATCTTGATTATTGGTTACGCGTTTGCTATGCAATAATGTGTGAATAATAAACCAAAATTTGTTCATGAATATGCATTTTATATTCATCACCATGGAGTTGCAACACTCAATTTAATGAAATACTATAATTAAAAGAGAATTGGAAAGAGTGACATTAGCTATACAGGGTGGCCCCAAAAACGGAACGGGGCACTTCCCGAAATATAGTACCAAAATGTTTATGTTCATCCGATTGGGTGTCTTTTCCAATGAAAACGATACCAAGAACAGTAATTTTGGTAGTGTAATTTTTGTTTTAGGACGCTGTGAGTGAGACCATGTCAGGTGCTAAGTTGTGTAATTTTTTACCTAGTCAATGCCAGTTAAATTGCACTCCCTGCCCGTAATATCACTGAATGACCATGCCTATTCTCTCGGCACACGACTGAGGGCACACTAACAATGGCGCGCGCTGTTGAACGCTATGAAAGGCGGTACATGCGATTTATCAAGCACTGGCTAGTTAAAAATTGACAAAAAAGAGAACGTGAAATGATGTCACTCACAGCGCCCTAAAACAAAAATTACACGACCAAAATGACTGTTCTTGGTATCGTTGTTCATTTGAAAAGACACCCTATCCGATGGACATAATACATTTGTTACTATATTTTGGGAAGCGGTCCGTTCCGTTTTTTTGGGGCCACCCTGTATAGATCGTCGTGTTAATATTACATGAAATTGTCCTAATTGCACTAAGCGAGTCACTTATAATTGGACAGACGTAGCGGCACGTGGCTTCTCAGGTGGAACAGCAACACAATAAAGGTAATTATTCATGTCTCCTTTTTCCGCGGGAAGGGAAGCGGGTGTGGGCGGTGCACGAATATCATCGCTTGTTGCCTTCAACTTCCCCCGAAATTAGAGTTTTGCATTTTCATTACTTGGTTATTGATAATTGGTTCTATTGGTAATTGACAAAGGGGTTACGTGTGTGCTATGTCATAATAATCGGAACAACGAACCCGATTTCAGTTTCGGATTAGCGAACCCTATTTTATTTTCGGATTTACGAACTTTCGGAATAACAAACCCGATGACATTTTCGGACTAGCGAACCTTCGGCATAACGAACCGGACTTCATATTCGGACTAACGAACCTTCGGAATAACGAACCACACCCTACAAAACATATATTCAATAGAATATAATACAACGCATAAATATATAAATATATGTGCTAATTTGCATTAGAATTTTGTAAACAAAAATAATGAAATATCTGTTTTTGAAATTTTGTTTAAATGTTGATGTTAGTGTGAACGATATTTATACAACCTAATAGTTTACAGTGTATTAAGAGAGTCGCAGTGGGTTTAACAATGATCTGCTGGCTTGATGCCAAGACAATCCAAAGAAAGATGAATATTACCCTAAGATATGTAAATATGGGATAGAAAAAATAATTTAACAAAGAAAGGTTAAAAAACGAATAATAAAAGTACATGTTTGTACGCACGAAACCTTTGAAAACGATATGAAAACAATTAACAAATTTGTTATTCAATTGATCATGCCAGTTGTACCCTATACATTTGTATACAATGATAATTATAAGTCCATGGTCGTACCCTGTCGAGTAGGCAGCCATTACCATAATTAGCCGAACTGCGGCGGTCTGCTTTGTATCGTGTGAAAATGAAATGGAATAGAAACAGAGGCAAACTCCTCAACTTAGATAATTGGATATTTAGCCGTCTGTCTATTTATCTGATCCATTAATTTCCGCTGCTTGCAATAATTCATAAATCATTCAAAAAGATCATAATTTCAACCAACTAAAAGGACTTGTTACTTATATGACCATAATACAGGCATCGCGTGGTCATGTTTATAATACAGATTAAAGTGTTATTTTGTATAATAGAGTAAATTGGAATTCTTCTTAAAAGTAACAGTCATATTAGTTTATAACTTAATTAGTTTATATAATACAAACAGTGACGTATCCAAGTCATTCGAATGTTTGCGGGCAGTCATATATTTCTCCCTCACTTCCGCTACGAATGCCATGACACAGTCATTTTAATGTTTAGCAACTTTCAGCAAAATAGGTGAAACATGCATGAATATATCGTAAATGTGCTAATTTGCATTATAATTTTGTGAACAAAAATAATGAAATATCTGTTTTAAACATTTGTGTTTAATGTTGATGTTAGTGTGAACGATAATTATACAACATAATAGTTTACAGTATATTAAGAAAGTCGTAGTGGGTTTCACAATGATCTGCTGGCTTGATGCCAAGACATTCCAAAGAAAAATGAATATTACCCTAAGTTATGTAAATATGGGATAGAAAAAATAGTTTAACACAGAAAGGTGCAAAACAAAAAATGAAAGTACATGCTTGTACGCATAAAACCTTTTAAAACGATATAAAAACAATTAACACATGTTTTATTCAATTGATCATGCCAGTTGTACCCTATACATTTGTATACAATGATAACTATAAGTCCATGGTTGTACCCTTGCGATAAGGCAGCCATTACCATAATTACCTGAACTGCGGCGGTCTGCTTTGTATCGTGTGAAAATGAAATGGAATAAAGACAGAGGCAAACTCCTAAACTTAGATAATTGGATATTAAGCGGTCTGTCTATTTATCTGATACATTAATTTCCGCTGCTGGCAATAATTCATATATCATTCAAAAAGATCATAAATTCAACCAACTAAAAAGACTCGTTACTTATATTACCATAATACAGGCATCGCATGGTCATGTTGATAATACGGAATAAAGTGTAATTTTGTATAATAGAGTAAATTGGAAATCTTGTTGAAGGGTAATAGTGATATTAGTTTAAAACTTTATATAATACAAACAGTGACGTATCCAAGTCATTCGAATGTTTGGGGGGTAGTCATATATTTCTCCCTCACTTCCGGTACGAATGCCATGACATAATCATTTAATTATTGTTAATTCATTTAGCAACTTTCAGCAAAAGACGTGAAACATTATATAAATACAAAACATCTATTCAATAGAATATAAATATATCGTACCTGTGCTAATTTGCATTAGAATTTTGTAAACAAAAAGAATAAAATATTTGTTTTAAACATTTTTTATTCTATTTTTATGTTAGTGTGAAAGATAATTATACAACATAATAGTTTACAGTGTATTAAGAGAGTCGCAGTGGGTTTCATAATGATCTGCTGGCTTGATGCCAAGACATTCCAAAGAAAGATGAATATTACCCTAAATTATGTGAATATGGGATAGAAAAAGAAGTTTAACAAAGAAGGGTGCAAAACAAATAATGAAAATACAGGTTTGAACGCACAAGCCTTTGAAAAAAATTAAAAACAATTAACAAATGTCTAATTCAATTGATCATGCCATTTGTACCCATGCATTTGTATACAATGATAATTATAAGTCCACGGTTTAACCTTTGCGATCATGCAGCCATTACCATAATTACCCGAACCGCGGCGGTCTGCTTTGTATCCTGTGAAAATGGAATGGAAAAAAGGGGCAAACTCCTAAACTAAGATAATTGGATATTTAGCGGTCTGTCTATTTATCTGATACATTAATTTCCGCTGCTCGCATTAATTCATAAATCATTCAAAAAGACTATAATTTCAACCAACTAAAAAGACTCGTTACCTATATCAGCATAATACAGGCATCGCGTGGTCATGTTGATAATACGGAATAAAGTGTAATTTTGTATAATAGAGTAAATTAGAAATCTTGTTGAAAGTTACAGCGTTATACATCATAGTTGTATTCTCCTCACAAACCAGTACTGCGGGGGTAGAAATCACCGTTGACCTCAGGTGGATCTCACTCAAAATATAATTAGTTTCATCTATTCCTCATGGTGCACCCCTGTGCCAAGTTTGATGAAAATCCACCCAGGGTTTCTTGAGATTACACATTAAATAGGTGAAAATAGCATATTTAGGCAAATTTCATTGACCTTTCACTTTTGAACTTAAAGGGGACCACCAGGCAAAGGACAACACATTATTATATGTTTTGGTACCGTTTTGTGATATCAAATAGATACCCAACATTTTGAAAACGGTTGTGTAATTCATAAACAAAGCAATTAATGTCCACCACTTACGGAACCACTGCTATTTCCTGGTTCCACACGGGCCAAGCATTTGCGAGTGCGCCAATGCTTTCACGCGTACGTCAATAGAATCCCGGATGATTCGTTCGCTCTGCACAGAGCGCTCTGGCTCTCCGCACATATAGTCTACGCAATTCAGACCGCATGAACACATGGTTGAGAATGGTGATGCGTTTTCCAATTATATATTTTTTTCTGAAAACATATTTTTGTGAACTTGTTGAAGGAATGGAATACTAAAGATGTTACCTTTCTATAATAAGAATATTATTTTTGGATCGTGGTACCCTTTAAGCGGATTTCGCCCAAAATCGAATCAGTTCATCTACTTTTCATGGTGCACCCCTGTGCCAAGTTTGATGAAAATCCACTTAGGGGTTCTTGAGATAACGCGTTAATGCGGTAAAAATAGCATATTTAGACAAAGTTCATTGACCTTTGGCGGATCTCGCCCAAAATCAACTAGTTCATCTACTTCTCATGGTGCACCCCTGTGCCAAGTTTGATGAAAATCCACCTGGGGGTTCTTGAGATTACGCGTCAATGAGGTAAGAATAGAATATTTAGACAAAGTTCATTGACCTTTGACCTTTGGCGGATCTCGCCCAAAATCAAACTAGTTCATCTACTTGTCATGGTGCACCACTGGGCCAAGTATGATACAAATCCACCCGGGGGCCCTTGAGATTTCGGGTTGACGAGATCCCCATACTGTATTTATAATAATTATGGAGGTTCATTATGTTTGTTTCCAAAACGTGCTAAATCCATGTTTGTTTCCAAAATCAGCTAAATCCACAAAATTTGAAAATTCGAATTAATATTTATTAAAGGTTAGGGAACCTAGATTTTTTCGAAGGGTAGTTTTGTGATCCTATGATAAAGATGTTTCTTGTGCTGCAATAACTAAGCATTCGAGAAATTGGAAATATGTGAAATAAAAAAACCCCTCTTTTTCTCCCTATAGTGGATTTAAAGTGACAGTTCCTCTTTTGCTAGCCAAATTTACAAAGTTGCAAGGTTATTGTCTTATATGAAAGAAAATGTCATTAAATAGCATGCCTGAAAAGATTAATATTTCTTTTTCGTGGGGTTATAGACCTAGAACTAATAAACCGTCGTACAACGTTTAATTATGCATTATACGTGTATTCAACCGGTGAGAAAGTTCGCACACGGATTCCACGGAGTACCACATTGCTATGCGTGGTCCCTACGTGACCCGCGCTAGCTACGTGACCCGCGCACAAATAATAACGGCATAAGCGAAGACTAAACAAAATAACCAAACCTCGCTTAAACTGACTACATGGAATTATATATTCTTCATTTTTTAGATCTTTTTCCGTGACATACCTTTACAAATGTCGACTTTACAATACCTTTACAAGAATGAAATCAGCTAAATCCACAAAATTTGAAAATTCGAATTAATATTTATTAAAGGTTAGGGAACCTAGATTTTTTCGAAGTGTAGTTTTGTGATCCTATGATAAAGATGTTTCTTGTGCTGCAATAACTAAGCATTAGAGAAATTGGAAATATGTGAAATAAAAAAACCCTCTTTTTCTCCCTATAGTGGATTTAAAGTGACAGTTCCTCTTTTGCTAGCCAAATTTACAAAGTTGCAAGGGTATTGTCTTATATGAAAGAAAATGTTATTAAATAGCATGCCTGAAAAGATAATAACGGCATAAGCGAAGACTAAACAAAATAACCAAACCTCGCTTAAACTGACTACATGGAATTATATATTCTTCATTTTTTAGATGTTTTTCCGTGACATACCTTTACAAATGTCGACTTTACAATACCTTTACAAGAATGAGTACAATATTGTTGTAATATACATGTAATGCAAAATCAGTTAAACTCCTTTATTGACCGATATATAGTTTGATGGAGGGACGCATTCGTTTTTCATTCGTAGAATCCAAATTATAGGGCTGTTCGATCTGATTTTGTGTGTGTGTGTTGCATTCATCCCCATCCGTCAACTGGAAACTTTTCAGACGTTTTGTAAAAGAGGGCCTGTCCCTTTAATGCGTTATGGAAACAAACTCTTCAGTTGAAGCCTCTTTATCCTACGATGGTAAAGCCAGCGAAAACATAATTTACTATGTTATGCAGCAAAGTACGCGACGCTGAACATAATTATACAGCAGATTTATAGGTTTGACGACAAGACGTACTAAATGTATCTATACAGAGCGTATCAAAAAAAGCGTTACACTTTTGAAAAATCCGTAAAAATTACATTTCAAATTAGTTTGAAGATTTGTTCATGTCAATAGATGCCCAATAGTCTCATCTATCAAGTGCCACTAACTATGATAAAGATGTTTCTTGTGCTGCAATAACTAAGCATTCGAGAAATTGGAAATATGTGAAATAAAAAAACCCCTCTTTTTCTCCCTATAGTGGATTTAAAGTGACAGTTCCTCTTTTGCTAGCCAAATTTACAAAGTTGCAAGGTTATTGTCTTATATGAAAGAAAATGTCATTAAATAGCATGCCTGAAAAGATTAATATTTCTTTTTCGTGGGGTTATAGACCTAGAACTAATAAACCGTCGTACAACGTTTAATTATGCATTATACGTGTATTCAACCGGTGAGAAAGTTCGCACACGGATTCCACGGAGTACCACATTGCTATGCGTGGTCCCTACGTGACCCGCGCTAGCTACGTGACCCGCGCACAAATAATAACGGCATAAGCGAAGACTAAACAAAATAACCAAACCTCGCTTAAACTGACTACATGGAATTATATATTCTTCATTTTTTAGATCTTTTTCCGTGACATACCTTTACAAATGTCGACTTTACAATACCTTTACAAGAATGAAATCAGCTAAATCCACAAAATTTGAAAATTCGAATTAATATTTATTAAAGGTTAGGGAACCTAGATTTTTTCGAAGTGTAGTTTTGTGATCCTATGATAAAGATGTTTCTTGTGCTGCAATAACTAAGCATTAGAGAAATTGGAAATATGTGAAATAAAAAAACCCTCTTTTTCTCCCTATAGTGGATTTAAAGTGACAGTTCCTCTTTTGCTAGCCAAATTTACAAAGTTGCAAGGGTATTGTCTTATATGAAAGAAAATGTTATTAAATAGCATGCCTGAAAAGATAATAACGGCATAAGCGAAGACTAAACAAAATAACCAAACCTCGCTTAAACTGACTACATGGAATTATATATTCTTCATTTTTTAGATGTTTTTCCGTGACATACCTTTACAAATGTCGACTTTACAATACCTTTACAAGAATGAGTACAATATTGTTGTAATATACATGTAATGCAAAATCAGTTAAACTCCTTTATTGACCGATATATAGTTTGATGGAGGGACGCATTCGTTTTTCATTCGTAGAATCCAAATTATAGGGCTGTTCGATCTGATTTTGTGTGTGTGTGTTGCATTCATCCCCATCCGTCAACTGGAAACTTTTCAGACGTTTTGTAAAAGAGGGCCTGTCCCTTTAATGCGTTATGGAAACAAACTCTTCAGTTGAAGCCTCTTTATCCTACGATGGTAAAGCCAGCGAAAACATAATTTACTATGTTATGCAGCAAAGTACGCGACGCTGAACATAATTATACAGCAGATTTATAGGTTTGACGACAAGACGTACTAAATGTATCTATACAGAGCGTATCAAAAAAAGCGTTACACTTTTGAAAAATCCGTAAAAATTACATTTCAAATTAGTTTGAAGATTTGTTCATGTCAATAGATGCCCAATAGTCTCATCTATCAAGTGCCACTAACAAAACAAATGTTCGTTCACGCTTGGGCGAACACTGCCTGTTTTTGTCCACAGTGTAAAAAATGACTTGCGCCAAATTGAAAGAAGAGGGAAAATTAAACCAGCAGTCCAAATAAGTACTACCATTCAAACAAATTGCTCTTTGCCAGAAAATTCATAGACTATCATAACCAGTGGCGTACCCAGTATTTTTCAAAGGGGGGGGGGGGGGGGTTCAAAAAAAAAATATGTTAGCGGGGGGGGGGGGGGGGGTAGTCGTAGAAAAAGTTCGAAGCCGAAATGAAGTACCTGCAAAATGTTCAAGACCAAGACCAGGTCCAGTCTACAATTGTCGAGGCCGAGACCAAAACCCAGTGGTTAAGAATCCTCTAAGCGGGAAAGAGGGGGGGGGGGGGGGGGGGGGGGTAGTCGTAGACAATTTTCGCAGGCGAGACCGCGAATTTTCGACATTTTATAGACCGAGGCCAGGGCCCCGTTGCAGAAAGAGATCCAATCGATTGTAAGTTGCAATTAATCGTAAGTCAGATCACGTGTTCTAGATGCGCAAATCTGATTGGTCGAAACGCGTAAATTTTCTGACTTACGATCAGTCGTAACTTACAATCGATTGTATCTCTTTCTGCAACGGGGCCCTGGTCCGGTCCACAATTTTCAAGACCAAGACCCAGTAGTTGAGAATCCTGTAAGCGAAGGGGGGGATAGTCGTGGACAATTGTCGACATTTTCGAGGTTGAGACCACAGTTTTTCACACTTTAGGTGGAGATGACGGTCGAGACCATTGAAATGTTGGTCTCGAGAACAGTTAAAATTTGAAAAGGGATGTTAAAACCCCAAAACAGTCATTGTTGGTCTAAGGAATCCTAAATTTATGCAAAAGAGCAATTTGTTTGAATGGTAGTACCTTTTTGGACTGCTGGATTAATTTTCCCTCTTCTTTCAATTTGGCCCAAGTCATTTTTCACACTCTGGACAAAAACAGTCAGTGTTCGGCCAAGCGTGAACGAACATTTGTTTTGTTAGTGGCACTTGATAGATGTGACAATTGGGCATATATCGACATGAACAAATCTTCTAAATATTTTGAAATGTAATTTTGACAGATTTGTCAAAAGTGTAACTTTTTTTTATACGCTCTGTATAGATACAGCCTTCTGCTAAAATAATTTAGCGTTTACTTTCCATCATTTTGTACGGCAATATCTCGAGATACACTCTTTTTGCCAAACGATAGCACGACGATACTACGCATAATGTCCACGTATCTCGAGAAACACCCTTTCGCCAAAATATAGCGACTACGGACTTGTTCACATTAAAGTGAGGCCTGTAAAATGTCAGATATTGCCAAAAATGACATTTGAAACTTCAATCCTGTACCAAAATCATTGTAAGATATGTCCGAATGATGTGTGAAAGTTTCATTGAAAAAGAACACTGCTTTCCTGGTTAAAAAAAGCGAAAATATGCGTCAGCTTTTTACAACGGACGTTTATGAGGTTTATGACCGTTTGTTAACGCTTTTGAGCTGAATGATAGATATCGTCATACTAAAGGGGCATTTTAAAAAATCTAACCCTATTTTATTCTTCTCTTACCATAAGCTAAACAACACGATAGAAGAGAAATGAGGAAACTCCAAGTAATTTTCGTGGAGTTAGACACTTTACAGGCCTCACCGTTAATATGGCAGAAGGGTGTATCTGTGTAAAAATGGTCCTTGACAAGCATTCTTTCGACAACTTGAAATAATAATAATATAAACACAATTGGAAAAGCTTGGTTATTCCATAATTTTCGTATCGTTTTAACAATTTCTTTTGTATTTCTTTGTTGTTTTATTTAACTTATGTATCTTAATTGTTTTTGTTTTTAAGCCCCAAAACAAACACCTTAACTAAGAACAAGACCAAATAACTAATGTTTTATCTAATAACTAATGTTTTTTAGCAATTTTCGAGCTGACATGCAAAGACAAAACGTCACGTGACTTCGTTACGGTTGGTCCGATTTTCGAAAATTTGGTTTTAAAATATCCCAAAGACTCGAAAGAAGAAAGTTCACGAAGCGGCGGTGCGACATCTTTACGCGTTTCAGAACAATCAGAAAAAAACCCGGGGGAGGGGAATAATGGCCTCCCCGGCCTCATTAGGGTAAACCGTTTATATGTTTAACTACCATTCAAGAATCATAAATCAAGAATCATGAATTCTAACCGTTAGTTTTTAATGATAACAAGTTTCCCTAACTAAAATTATGTTTGACCAAAACTGTACTACCCCTTTAATTGTTGATGCTACTTATTATGTTAGGAAATGATCTGGGGGTGTTTCACAAAGATCCCAAGACGAACTAAGCACTAAGGTGGACTTAAATATTATGGAAAGCCATTCGTTTCTTCGTTTAATTCTTACACGAGTTATTTAAACAGGCCTACAACTTTAATTTT
Organism: Echinarachnius parma; assembly: GCA_037951105.1. Lineage (NCBI taxonomy): Eukaryota > Metazoa > Echinodermata > Echinoidea > Clypeasteroida > Echinarachniidae > Echinarachnius > Echinarachnius parma. Next base: position 145,453 of record JBAMJV010006199.1, read on the forward strand.
AAAAATATTTTATCATAGAGACTTTTATCAAAGTGAGATATTGATAAATGTTTTTTGAAAGTTTCAAATATTCGCATTTGGGCTCTTGACTTTGTATTAATCCGAAGCTAAACATTGCTGGCCATATTTTTAAAGTCCGATTAAGTGTTAATTTCGACTTGGGATTTTTGTGAAACACCCCCAGGGATGTTTATTATCATTTTGTAATTGAATTGTTGTTATTTGTGAATAATGATTTAATGAAAATAAAATCAAATTGTGTTTCTAGAAATGCACTTATACATAAAGTTATAATCAAACTATTTGATCTGATTTTTTTTGGCAATTGAACTTTTATCTTTACCTTTCCCGAAGCATGATCATCATGCTTTTTGTTTATGATTAGGGTTGGATCAGTGGCGTAGCTGTGGGGGGCATGCGCCCCCAAATAATTTGACAAATCAATACAAAAAACATAAGGGGACATTTCCTCATACCTAGGTTGTATTTGTATTACAAATAGAAGCATGGGACAGGATTCGGTTTTCCGGATTTCTCTTTCGTTAAAAAGGTTGATATGGTTGAAGTTTTCGGATTTGAAATATCTAGTGGAGAATTTAAACTGTGCACAAAGTCAGTGCAATGAGATAGTGATTATCACTTTGCAGTTTTACCCATTACTCGGTCATATGACATTCATTTATACAATGGAATGTTCACGCCTCACTCAGTAGACATATCAGATAATAGAAATACAGATCTTATTAACCCTTAGTCAGATCCCTTTCCTGTGTAAAATATGCGAATCGTTTTATACTCACCATCCTCTCTCACATCTTTCTTTCCTCTTCTCACTCTTTGAATTCATAAAGGTTTCGCCTAATTTATACTATACATATACAAATTGATATAACTATACGTCGCATACCATTTTAAAAGGTTCTTTTTATTCATATTGTGTCAAAAATATGTCAATTAATGTCAATTAATATCAATAATTTAAATATCATGAAGAGAACGGCTTAAAGAGGTAGTTCAGTTTTGGTATAGAGGGCGCAGCACAAAATATTTTTGTGTGAGATAATGAAAAACTGAGTGTACAATTTCAAAGAGCATACAGTTTTAATGACAGAATAAACTTTATTTGATCAAAATCGGTTCAGAAACGGCTGAAATATCAATAAATATATCCGATCGGAATACATCTATGGCCCAGATTTATTCGATGATTTTTTCAAAAAATTTGAAAAGAGGTTTTTAAATAGTTGTTGATGATCTCTCTATTTAATCATTATTTCAACAAAACATCACATGCATAATTTTGTATGAAAAATGGTTGAAACCAATGCTTATAGAGAGCGCCCTCTTGTCTTTGAATGGCTCTTTTTGAATGATAACGGGCTTTTTACTTAGTCGTTTGTAATTGTCTATACCTTTCGAGCATGGTAAAGTTATAACTATTAGTGTGTAATGTTATTGTGCAAGTTTTGGTTACTAAAGCTCAGCCTTACCGAAACTGTACTATCCCTTTAATAAAATAAAGACTATATAACGGATATTTCTACTACTACCACTACTACTACTACTACTACTACTACTACTACTACTACTACTACTACTACTACTACTACTACAACTACAACTACTACTACTACTACTACTACTACTACTACTACTACTACTACTACTACTACTACTACTACTACTACTACTACTCCTGCTTCTACGACTATTAGAATACGAAGAATAAGTAAAAGACGAGTGAGAAGAAGAAGAAGAAGAAAAAGAAGAAAAGGACAGAGAAAAAAATAACAATGTATAATAATGTAAAATAAGATATAAACATTAATCTGACAACATAATGAAAGCATTGTTATAAGTCATTGTTCTTATTGATTAAACGTGTAAATAACTTGCCATTATATGGATTGATGCACTGCCGATACGATAGAGCGATACTAGAAATCCACGAACAGAAATGAACTGCAGTCAATCGCGTAAGCATCCGCTTTGATGGTTGTTAAACAAAGTTTGATTGGACGACAAGCTATTCAACACAATCCATAGAGTGTACGAATGAAAAACAATGATTAATTCGATGCTAATATTCAACAAATAATTAAAGAAACCGATGGCTCATGAGATTATTTTATTCGGTAATGAAATTCAAGATTACTACCGGTAATATCTTACGGGTCTTTAGATAACTAATGTGACCTCTATTCTCCGGTAAGTGGTGTAGCCAGTGTGAAACGACGTGGTTATCAGACACATTTCGAACCATTGAAAAAATGCGAATGATGATCAGAACTGTTTTCGATTGCACATCATTTAAATAAATGTGGACTGTTATCCACTTGCAAACATCGCGGTTAATGTCAGTGCGCATACGCCGCGCGCAGGGCACGTCCTTTCTCACATCGACTCGACGTCCACTATCCAATATCAGCGGACGTTATGCGCATGCGCATCGCCTTTAAACGGTATAGATGTTATGTAGTTGAGTTGTTGTTCAGTTTACTTGGCATAATATTTGTTGTGTATTTATATTTTATTAAGTATATGAGTAGAGAAATTGCGATCGATTCATTTTGTGAAAATACAACCAAATTCGCTTGGAGCTTTCACACTTCTCTTGTACCTTGTTGTTTGGCTTATAGTAACATAATAATGAAATGGGTTTAGATTTTTCAAATGTCTCCCTAATTATGGCGATATTTAAGATTCGATTTGTATAGCGTCTGTAGACGCTTTCGACCGTAGTCAAGAGCATCCGAATTAGGAGACTAAGTCCTTCACAGTATCCGAATTCGGATAATTTACACGAACGATCGGGAACAAATCATACATCGATTTACTATTTTCACTAGGAAAACATTATTCCTTTTGTATGAAAATCTCACTTATCTTTCTCAAGAATCTTCCAATGATATTGGTATATGATTGAAGTCTAAGATATCTATATTTGGAAACAAATATCAAGCTAATGGATCACTTTAAGTTTAATACGGTATAAACATACAGATTACAGAATAGTTATACAGGATAGAAATTACACAATTTCCGTGTACAAAATGGTAGCTCCGCTGGCGTTATATCGTTGTATTGCCGTAAAGTTCAGTATAATATACGCACAGGTTATAGGTTGCTTGTGCGGGTAAATTAGGTTTACTACGAAATGTACGGTGCATTGCCAATTTGTGTGGGATGGATATGAGCATAGTCATTCGAAGAACGCGCATGTATAATACATCAACAAAACAGGACACTCCATAATATAAAAGGCAAAATATCTCATTTTTATTCACGATGAAAACAATCATGTTGTACATTAGATAAAAGGGAAAATGACCTCCTTCGAAATGGGTATGAAATCCGGATGAAATCATTCATGCATGACAGTTACGGTCAATTAGCCACAGCAAGGTCTGTTTTCAAAAGTAGCTAAGGTGGAACATCTATTCAACTATATAAGTGTTGATGAGCATAATCTAACATGAAATATTCATGATATATGGCATAATTTTTAATTAAAATGTTACCTTTTTTATTTTCATCTAAATATAAGTTCAAATAAAGACAAATGTGAACGCTGCAGGTTTGAATTGCACCCACATTAAACAACACGCGGAATTGCATGGCAAACATGTTTATTTGTCAGAACCACAGTCTGAGCCCCCTTTTCAGCATGAAACTTAATATGAATCCTTCTCCAGAACTCAACTGTAATCCAGAGATCTTAAAAAATCGATCTAACATTGAATATATATCCTGGTAACTCTGGCTCAAAACTTGTTTGGGACACATGAAACAGACAAGCTTCATGTTTCAAAGACGGACCATTATGTCTTTGTTCTCATACCCAGGAACAAATTTTATTGGAAAATATGTATTTTCAGAGTTTGTTCTCAGCAAAAAGTCTAAATAATGCTATTAGTCACTTGTATCAAATTACATGCTTATCATTATGTTCATTTGAATAGTGCAACCCTCAATAGATTTTTGCTAGTTTTAAACACAGACCTTGCTATTGGTAATTGATTATGGCAGGTCATACATGATATATTACATCTTGAATTTAAAGCCTGCTTGTGGAGGACTAAAATAATTTCCTTTCATTTGATATATTTCATTGCATATACAAATGAAATATTTCAACTTAAAACTTTGACGAGTGTCCCGTTTGTTTTTGTGCTGAGTATATGGTTTGTATATGCTTGTCAAGAGAACTGATCTGTTTTCTTTCTCATTTATGTATTTGTGTGATTTAATCAAACTTGATGTATTGGTTGCGACGAATCAGACGATGTTTGTCGAGTGTGACGTAAATAATATGCATGGACAGTGTGTAAAATAGGCAATATAGCAGTGAACAAATGTTACGTTATTAATAGATGTACCGTAACAAATACTTAGTATTTACATGTGTGTATGTGTGTGTGTGTGTGTGTGTGTGCGTGTGTGTGTGTGTGTGTGTGTGGTGTGTGATTGAGTGTATGTGTGCGTTTGTATGAATTGGTGACGGTGAATAGGGGATTCTGTCACTCTGTGTGTTTAGTGCATGTGTGTATTTGAGTGTAAGTAGGTATTTTGATAAATACTCAGTGCATAATCATACTCTAACTATAAGAGTTCAAAAAGATTGCTGGTAATGAAACTATTGTAGACAGAGCGGTCAATTGTTGATACAAAAAGTATCTATCAATTATTTAATTAATTGTATATATTGATTAAAAAGGACGGAGGCGAGAAAATAAGACAATAATAACTATGGAGATATTTGTAATAAGAAGAATTAATTTAAAGGGTGATCAAATAATACTTACTTTTCTGACGAATAACATCAACTAATCGTAGCATGAGGTATTATGGTCAGTGGCGGAACTACAACTATAGATAACGCTGTTATTTATTCTACGCTGATCGGCCGTATACATGGTTAAATAGCAATTATACTTTGATATGGGAAGAGTGACCGAGTCCGCACTATACACATGATAATGCATTCAAGATATCTAGCAAAATATGTAACGAAATGCTTTGATTGCGTTTTATAAGTACTAAATGTGAAGACGAATATATATAGTTGTGTTTGATGCACGATGTAGTATTGGTGTGTGATCATGGAAGGACATATACATCAAATGGAGGAGAATTCTTGAGACATATCAGGTGAGTGTTCTCTTTTTACTCTCTATACTGAAATAAGATACAAACATGTTAAAATATTGATACATTGCTGCATATACATGCATTTACATCATTATTCAGATCCCCATTTTAATTAGTAAACAATTAACATGTATGCATTTTGTTGAATGTGCCACCATGCACAGAGTGCATACACCATATTTGTGATGCTCATGTTATGGGTAGGTCTGCTAAATTCTATTCAATATTCAATGCAAGGTTTAATACCTATGCATATTTTTGTTTTATAGCAGATGTCCGTTTAGGAACACGACTAGTTCATGAACGGTGATTATATAACCTTTTGGATGGTGACATGATACTAATACCTCAGTAATAATTCAATTGCCATCAATGTCCTCATTGTACTACATGATATTATAGTATAAAAACATGTTTTAGTACACGAGCAAAATAAACATAACACTTTCGTGTTATGGTAAAATGTAGCATTTAGTGGATTAAAATCAACCGTATTGCAACAATTGTAAATCGACTACAAATGACTGATTCTGAAAATCTAAAAATCTAAATACAATATTGCATAAACCACATGTACTATTATCATGATTATTATTCGTTATGTACAATACATGTATACACGTACTATATGCCACGATACCCATGTGCGCTGAACCCGGTAATAATTAAATAGTGGTTCGACTGCTTTGTTTGTTGCTAGGTAACGGTACACAGTTCGTGCATATTGACAATGGAGCCCATTATGGACATTATTGAATGCAGTCAGCATGGTGCGTGTACTCTGTGTAGTTGAGTGTGTACTTAGTCCGTGTATTATAATATTGCATCATTTACGGCATAAAAAACAACAACAAAGAGGAAAAGGAGACGACACCATTGTGCATGTTCACCTCCTTAGAAAACACACTGAGACTGCAATGTTGACAATATCAAAACAATTAATTTTACAACATCTAGCTTTTTTATTTTGGATTAACACGAATTCCATGATTGCATAATCATTCAGGCGCGGATCTACGGGGGAGGGGGGGGGGGTTTAGGGGGTTTAATCCCCCCCCCCCTTGGGCTGCCAAGTGAAAATGTGATGTGCATAGAAAAACGCCATCATGGGTTTAACCCCCCCCCCCCCCCCCTTGGGCTGCCAAATGAAAATGTGATGTGCATAGAAAAACGCCATCATGGGTTTAAACCCCCCCCCCCCCCCCCCTTGGGCTGCCAAGTGAAAATGTGATGTGGAAAACATCACTTACGGGGGTTCAAAATAGCAAAAAAAAACGCAGCTTCGCGGCTCGTGGACGATGCTCTGCATTGTCATTTGGTCAAACCCCCTCTTAGCAAAAAGACATCACTTACGGGGGTTCAAAATAGCCCAAAAAAAAATCGCCTCGCCGCTACGCGGCTCGTGGACAATGCTCCGCATCGTCATTGGTCAAACCCCCCCTTAGCAAAATGCTAGATCCGCCCCTGTCATTCCAAATGAGGCGGAAATATAAATGGAAATTAACAGACTTTTCGATGATACCAAATGTATATGGAGGATATTAAGGTAAAAAGAGAAATATAAATGCGCAAACTTAAATTGCATGACTTATGTTGAGGGGTTTGAATAGTCAGGCTAAATCGTGTTATTTAGGACAAATCAATTGAAACCGCGTCATGTTAATCAAAGAGGCAAGAGACTGTTTTGTTTTTGTTTTGGTTGTCAGGTGAAATTCGAAAATGTGTTCAAGAGACCTTAGCACCCCCCCCCCCCCCCTGATACGAACGTGTCCCTACGCCTTCGCCCATGGGTCGTTAGCCAATTTCGATTAGTTTACTTCTTTACAACATGATCAGTGAGGAACATGTTACTTGTTATAATTGTTTAATTTACACTAACAATAGGATTATGATTAAAGGGATCTAGTAATTTTGTTGACATGTGCAATAAGTGATACATGGTTGATCAAATTTACCTTGTTGTTATCTTTTATTTCCACTCAGTACTGTGTGAAAATTAAAACTTAAATGGACATTAATTTTTATAGCCAAGTGATGAGCGAAAATGCAAAGTGATATTTGCTAACCCATTGCACTGGCTTTGTACACGGTTACGACGATCCAGTGGTTAACACTTCAATCGCAAATATCTTTTTAATGAAAGGGAAATTCGAAAAAAAAACGAAACCTATCCCATGCTTTTATTGTTAATACGAATACAACAAAGTATGAGACAACCGCTACTCCGCTAGAATACCAATTGGATTTGAGGATTTGGACAATGTTACTTATAGTAGTCCCTTCCGTTTTTCATGTAATTCATTGTGATTAATGTTCCCATTTTTGTTTAAGTAATCGTATTGATCCCCTTATCACTTAGTCGCTAATGAATCCTTTATTGAGCTTATGTGTTTTGTTTTTTCTGAGCATTTATATATTTTATTTGTTTATTTTGTTTCATTTTTCTTAATTCCAGGTTCAACATACATCAAAAGTACGCGCTGTAAATCAACATTCGGGATCTACCATCAACGATTATCCGCAAGCCTGGAACAAACGATTAGTTAAAGTATACGATGCAGTTTCATCATCCACTAAACCTTGGAATATAACATATCGAGAAAGGATGTCCATGCGTCATATGGGACTAAGATTGAAACACACATAGTATTGTGCCTATGAAGACATTACAAAAATGTTGACTCACTCAATACATTCATCCGAACACAATGCCAGTGTAAGATAGCTCAGTTGCTGTTTGATATATTGGTTGGGAACTCGTAAAATTGCAAAACAATCCTGATGGTGTAGGCCTTTGAAAGATGGGAAGTGGTGCGAGTTACAGGAGTAATTCCTCGAGGGACCTCGACGAAATGGATGACGCCGATTCGCCTGATGATGGTGTACACGAAGATATGGGAGAAAGGGCGGTAGAAGATCTAAAATCAACCAAAAAAACTTCAAGAGACAATGAAGATGAAGCGGACAATGTAACTATCGACGGCGAAGCAAAGGAAAACATTGTTAAAGATGGCTCCGATGATGACGACGATGGTGACAAAGCATCGGCGAAAGGGAAGAGCGATGTCTCAGAGAAGATGAACGCGCGCATTCAACAAGTGGAAGAAACTGTTGCGCATGTGCAGGGATGCGGGGATTTCCCTTGTGAGGTATGTCGCCTCGAGATCAAGAAGATCAACAAGCTGTCGCAGAAGGGTGTCATCAATCGCCGTGTCCTTGCGGAACTTATGGCCTCCAAGACAGACTTCTGCAAGATGTTTGCAGCCACTTGGCGTAAGCAGGCTCTAGATGATATGGTGTCGGATGTCAATGGTGATGAGACACAGAAAGCGAAGCTAGTTTATCAGTTCTACCACCCACTGGTGTTCAGCTGCTGGAACTTTACGGACAAGTCGGACGTCTTCTGCCTCCAGATGGAAAGCGATGAATGTTTCTCGCTGCTCGTGGACTGGATGATATCAAACAGTGAAAGCGGAGCACCGAACAAGTGGGTGAGGGAGGTGATCTTCAATATCCTCAACATCCTTCACAACGCATGTCGCAGGGTGCAGGAGATCAGAGCCAACCACCGCAAGATCGTCCCGTTGCTTCAGACCCTTGGGGAATCTGAAGACTCCATCATCCAGACCCTTGCCTTCCTGACCCTCTCCTACCTGGTGCGCAAGGACGAGGCGGACAAGCTCTCCATCAACGACAGATGCGTGACGTCGCTGCTGACGTTGCTGAAGAAGGCGCTGAGCGCGAAGGGCCACGTGACTAGGAAGTGGAGGAAGAACGAGGGGGCGGGGAAGACGGGGATGGGGTTCTCTGCACTGGAGCTGATCCAGGGAATCGAGCAGTTGGCTATCAACGACAATAACAAGAAGCTGATCGCCGAGAAGGGCGGTGTGGAACTCCTTGCCGTGATGTTGCAGCCCAATTGTTCCAAGGAGGAACAGACACATGCCTCCAGAGCTCTTTGGCAGCTGTCCTTCCTACGTGCAAACAAGGAGATGATCAAAGAGGATCTCGATATTGTTAAGCGTAAGTATAATGCACAGTCGTGTTTCTTGCAGTTAAATATTCATTTGCCACAGGTCGAACATCCAAATGTCAAATAATCATATGAAGTTCTTGATGAAATTCGTCTTTGTTTTAAAATATTGTGCAAAAGTAGTCGATGATAGATTATTGCCGATATTATGCTTCATTAAAGAATTAACTGGTTAACAATAATGTTCCATTGTCTTAGTCCTAAAGCTTTGATGTAGACGTGTAAGGTTTGCAATACCATTCCAAACAAAAACCTAGACATTTTTAAACAACATTGTCGAAAAAACATTAAGGTAGTAAATATGTTTATGTTCTTCGTAAAACTGCAATAGGACAGTGGTATTTCCACCTTTTTATTGTGAGGCTCTATTTGGATTGTCCGAGAAAAAAAATACACGATTTGTCGACATAACTGATGCAGCTTACAGAGGAAAAACATACTGATTATATTGACGCGGCGATGAGGGCGCTATTTGAAATCATCGAGATCATCGACACCAAACAGCCTGAAGGACTTTCAGAATCGTATCAACGGAGAATACTAGATTATATTGTTTACTGATATCATTTTATTTTACAGAGCTCATGCAGCACACAGAGAGCGAAGATACGGAACTCCGTGGCGCGGCGATGGGGGCGCTGTTTGAAATCTTCGACTCCAAGCCACCGGAAGGGATGTCGGGATGGAAGCGGAAGGAGGACAGTAAGGCAGCACCTGAAGAGGACGCGAATAGACAAGGGGACGGGGCCGGTGGAGATGACAACGGCGTCGACCGTTCGCGTCACATCATGATCAGCTACAAATGGGAGAACCCGTCCAAACCGGTTATGCGAGCGATCAAGAATCAACTCAGGGCAAGGGGCTATAAGGTCTGGATGGACGAAGACTACATGAGTAAGTTAACACATTGACTATAAGGGAACGTGGCTGTGTTTACTTTGTGGGGTGTGGCACTATAAGTAGAAAAGGGTTAAAGGTGGATCTGCTTCGTAGATCATAACGAATTGCGTTCTCTGTACGAAGTAGATACAATCTAATGGGGAAGAGGTTAGTAAATTGCCTATATGGGTGCCTGTTGGGTTCTGTGTTAACTCTAAGCGGATTGCAAAATCTAGTAGGGCACAGGTTAGAGGCGGTTATGACTAGTTAATCAGAAACGAGTTGCCATCTTGCGTACGTCTTGCGCACGGTGGGTTGTATCAGTAATACCCATGTGTTCAGAATACCCACAGCATCACCATACGTGTCAATTTGAATTGATTACATATACATTATCATACCTGTCTTAGCGGCTACCTGTCCATAGCATTAATCCTACCTATCATGTGTATAGAGGCCACAAAAAGTGACCCTATGCAGTGAAAAAGTATCTGTCTATGAGAGGACACCTGTATACAGTGGCCACTTAAAACGTGTATGAAAGTATATTATAATTTTTATTTCTAACAGTGTTATAATTTGGTGACTGGAAAATTACCGATAATGAATAAAACAAAAGGGAATTAATTATTGTCGAAACATAACAAATAATTTGATGCAGGTCATCTACGAACAATTCCATATAATCTGAATAAATATGTGTTATATTTATATTTGTTTGCAAGAGCAAGAGTGGTGTAAATACCTGTTGTTAAAATGCATGGTTATTATTTGTCCGATCATGATCCTTCAGCAACACTCTCTATCCACATTTGCTCCTCTTAACCCAGATGTAGTAAATGGGCACTTGGCAGGAATTTATTCCTTGAAATGCTTAGCTGACCGACTGATTTCATTGTAGCCAGCCCAATGTATAACCAGTATTTATTTTGTTTATATGTAAAATGTCACAAAACTATACCTAGACAAATCAAACAATAATTTATTTATTTCCTGGAATAAATTTCCTGTCAAGATACGAACAATTATTATTATTTTGGAAACAGTTCCACACACATTCAAAGTGTACTATGAGGTCGATATCAATAGTATCATCTTGGCGTGAGACTAACTGTTGATTGAATATGACACATTAAACATTCGCAATTAATTATCAATCACTCTCTAGTATGGTGTATCATCATTGTACTGAACGCGATTGTCGAGCGCTTTGGGCCTTTGATAACAAAACGGATATAATTATCTTGTTCTATTTTTTTTTTCTGTGAAAGGTGGAGACAAGATCGGTGCTATGGCCGAGGCGGTGGAGAAGGCAGAGGTCGTGCTGGTTTGCATGTCTCAGGGATACCAAGAGAGTCAAGCTTGCAGAACAGGTATGGATGCCATCTTAAGATGTAAAAGTCATAATCATCAAGGGTACGTACTGTGAATGTCAATTTCATCAAATACAAAATATGAACGACACTTTCTTATGATATTTCATTTTCGAGGGTCACTTATGGCACACAATGTGAAAGTAACTTTCATCAAGTTTGCAATAATTTGTATGAATACTATTTTCATCAAGGGTACAATTAGGGAGGGGTTTTCATCTACGGTACCATATACTTAAGTGGAGGTAATTTTCAACAAGCGCTATGGCAGAAGCGGTATAAAACTAAAATGGAAATCTTACTAAGGATTACAATTGTGTATTTTATGTTCGTTAAGGGTGCAGAATGTGAATGTATATATGTTCAATAAGGACAATGGCTGAAGGGCGTTTGTGTAATTCTTTTTCTTGAATATATCCAGAAGCATAATATGCCACTGACTGTCATAGAAGAATCGGTACTGGTCAAGGTCAACAGTCGCTTCATGGGCAAACCTTAAATGATTTGAGGGAATACAAATGGGTTCAAACATATAAAGAAACTGACCAGAAATATATTGTGATTACAAGGAGGCAACGAAAATGGGATTCCAGCGGGAATCCCCGCGGGAATCGCGCTGGGATCCCTTTAATTGGCCTTCTTTTGATCTGAATATAAATAGATTAAATTGTATATTCATTATATTTGTTTTTGAATATTCAGAAGCATCATACGCCTACGACTGCCAGCGGAAAATCGTGCCTATCAAGGTACACAGCCATTTCAAGGCGACGGGGTGGCTCGGCGGCATCATGGCGGGGAAGATCTACTACATCGTACCGGAGATCGACCATGTGGACAGCGTGCTGCCCGAGATCATCGAGAAGGAGCTGGGTGACGCGGGAAGAGTCGGGGAGGTCGTGACGAAGTCGAAAGCACAACCAGGTAATTTGAAGTTCAACGCGCACCGAGTCGACTTGACCCGTTCCGACTGGTTTTCAGTCAGATCGGCTCAGTATGCGTTGCCTCACGAATTCGGCCGAAAGACTGTCAAAGCCAACTCAACATCAATCGGCTCCGACTGAGCAATACCGAAGCTATACTGACTGAAAACCAGTCGGATCGGATCGAGACTGCCTTGTGTGTGTTCGGCTTAACCCAACGCTCGTAGACTAGAACCGATCCGACCGATTTCCCAGTCAGCCTAGAGTCGGACCCGATCAATCGGAGCCGTGTATTTTTTGTTGGTATATGGAGAAGGGAGCTACACGCCTACTGGAGCTACGCTTGATATGTCTTAGTGGATAGCATTTTCTGAGGTTGTCCACTGGGTTTAATTAGTTTGGTACATACATAACTGGGTTTCAAAGACAAGATGCAGAATGTGTGGCGGTTAGGTGCAGGACATACATAGTTGTAGACAATTTACTTTCAATGACAGGAGTGACTTTGATGAAGATTTAATTATTCTCTTATTTTGTTTTCTCTTCAGAATTTGCTCCAGCGAAGCCCGCGCCATCTGCACGATCAGCCGTCAAGAGCTGGACTCCGGAAGAGGTGAAAAAATGGTTGGAGACCACGCCCATCGGAGTTCGTTGCCAAGACTACAAAGAACTCATTGCGCTGAGTGGCATCCATTTGATTCAGATGAAGAAACAACTAGTGACCGCTCCACAGTGTTTCTACCAGTCTATGAAAGATGAGATGAAAATCAAATACCCTGATGTCCTCCTCATTGCCGCAGCGCTGGAAGATCTTAGATGACAGCATCTGATGCATTTCATTGTCATGGTTGCAGAGAGCTCCTTTAAATGAGGGTCATCTAGTCGGGGTAGATGAAAAAAGGCCAGTGACCGCTCCACAGAGCGCGATATGTTTTTTGTCAGTACTTGTGCCATCGACGAGAGATGGCGCTATATTTTCATGAATAATTAATATGCAGCAATTTTGGTCGAACGCTAGTGATGAATATTCATTACTAGGATTAGAGTTTGGGAAAGTTTCGGGATTATAAATGAGACCTATCTGTCTATCGACGATCTACGTGGCATACTGGTGACGTTGCGGTCTGTAACGCTTGATAGCATGGGCTCCAGACTCTTTGTGTTGCCATAAAATATACCGAACGCAAAAAGTAACTTCACCCCTAAGCAATTGCCCATAATTTCATAACCAAGAATCGTTTCAAGATTTCGTCTTGCCAATATATCCAATGGTAGTTAGGATACAATGTGTAAAAATAAGAGGTAACCATTAATCCATGGTTGAGTGAGCACACATTACAGAAAAAATAGTCATATTTCAAAAGTATTATCATCATTACAAATTATTGTGAGTTGGAAAATTTAAAAATACACTGTTTTACAATGCATGCAATCAATGCATTTTACCACATGTGCCATCAAAAAAATCAAAATTAATGGATTATCAATCAGCATTGTTTCATAAACCATGATCAATGCATTCCGCCACATGTGCGGATTCACAACAATGTACAGGCACGCGCAATACCTTGTGACTTTTGAATTGGGCCATTTTTTTCTTTAATCTGTGCTCATTCAGCCATAAAGTGATGAATATCTATGATTTTCACACATACTGTACAAGACCATTGTACCAATATTGTGGCAAGATGACATTTTGAAACAATTATCGGTTAGGAAATTATGGGCAATTGCTTACGGGTGAAGTTACTTTTTGTGTTCGGTTTAGATGAGAAGCGGTCCATTTAGTAAACGTATCATGCTCAGTTTTTACTGAAGTCTGAAAGCTGTGGCCTTCATAGTGCGTTTTTATGCAAGTCTAGCGCCGATTCTCGTCGATGGCACCAGTACCTCGCATATAAAGAATATGGCATTAACTTGTTCTCTACTAGATTGGAGTATGCAATTCACATACAGTAAATACAGGGCCCACCGGGTTCTCAGAGGCAACAGGTGGAATTCATCTAGTCCAGATTACGGGCTAATATTTCTAGGATCCTCAATCAGTCTTTCTACCAGGGAAGTATAAGCTAGAAGTAAAGTACCAGGAGGCTGTTTCACAAATATCCTAAGTTGAACTTAACTCTAAGTTGGAATTAACAAGTATGGAAAGTCATTTGTAGCCTTGGAATGAAAATATTTCAAAGCGAAAATGCAAGTATGTTTGACTATTCATAAATTTTACATCGAGAACATACAATCTTTTTGAAAATAGAAATTATCAATAATTTATATTAACATTTCATGCCTTTCAAACAAAAATTTACAAAATTTTTCAAAGAAACTAAAGGCTTTCAAAAACGTCTTAGTCAACTTAGACAGTTAGAATTAAGTTCAACTTAGCACCCACCAGGATGTCCTCGTAATTCGCGATGATCTAGGAGACCTCAGATGACGCCACCTGCTTCATCTTCTTGCCTTAGTACCCCATACAAATCCTCTGGTTCAAATGAAGAAGTAAAATTGACTGCTAATCACGAAAGGCAAGGCTCAGTTTTGGTATAGAGGGCGCTTCCAGAAATACATTTCTGTAAGGTAATGAACAACTAGATGTAACATTTGAAATAAGTACATAATGGTTATCCTAGAATCAACTTTATTTTATCAAAATCGGTTCAGAAACAGCTGAAATATCTAGAAGTATATCAGATTTAAATGAATGTGGGTAACCAACTGTTATATAATTGTAAACAAATATATTAAAATGATACACATTTGTAAAAATCTACCAGAATTGATTTAAAATTGTGTTTGATTATCTCTAATTATTTCAACTATACATTACATTCACATTTTGTTGATAACAATGTTTTACACTTGAATTGTCCGGAGGGCGTCTTCTTGTGTTACAGGCTGCTTTTTGAATGAAAACCCTGTAACTTAAAGGGATCTAGTAACTTTGTTGACATGTGCAAAAGGTGATGAATGGTTGATGCAATGTATATTGTTGTTATCTCATATGTCCACAGGGTATTGTGTGAAAATTTCAAGTCAAATGGACATTGTATGGCCAAGTAATGAGCGAAAATACAAAGTGATATTCAGTAACTCACTGCACTCACTTTGTACACGGAAGAAAAACTCGCCCGGAGTTTTTCTTATCTGAATACTTCAATCATACATATCTTTGTAACGAAAGGGAAATTTGAAAAACCGAAACCTGTCCCATGATTGTATTGTTAATACGAATACAACAAGGTATAAAGGAACCGCTAGAATTAAAATTTTATTTTGAGGATTTGGACAATGTTACTAAGTCCCTTTAACCGCGAATTTGCTTTACTGCCATTACGCACAATGGAACTATATATAACTGTAAGTTAGTTTTTAATGATAATTTGGCAGGTTAATTTAATAAAATTATGTTTTACCATATCTGCACTATCCCTTTAACTCTTTGATTGCCAGGCAATTTACTACACTATGGCATGTATGTTTATTACCACTACAAATATGCGACATTTGCACTCAAGGAGAAAATGAAGGAGACAAAAGGCACATAGAGCACCTCATATGATACCTCTGTGGATGTGCGATAGTTAAACCCCTTACCTACTGGAACACGACAGGCTATGTACGAAGTCAATGGGGATTTCAGATTCTCGAAGGGAGCTGGTTAAGAGGAAATATGCGATGGGGACGAGTTTGATGATTATAAAATTACAAGATTTTACGAAAACAGTGCTTCCTTGTATCATGAAAATAAATGTATCATCAAAATAAATGTTTCATGGAGAGCAAAGAGACATTGTAATTCTTTAAACACTGTTAAATAGGTGCATTATTATTTAAATAAAATTGTTACTAAATAGATGTTGTAAACATAAAATTATATAAACGTGAATACATTATTGGAAAGTGGCATTCACCATTTACATAATTAATGTGTTTTTTTTTTTAATGTTTTATTGGTTGACTGTCCTCGCAGACTCGATAGGAATGAGGTGAAAGTTGGATGAATCATTTAAAACATGTATATCGGCCCGACTAATTGATTCGAATGCATCTATTTATATAAGGAAATATCAAAATGACAACATCATAATGCTGATAATCATTTCATGCAGAAACCAAAAAGTTCATAATAATTTAAAATGTGCAAAGGTCATGGAGAATAGCAAGGGTATAAACTATCCGGGGAAGGGGTGGGGTGGGGAGGGGTGGTAGGCGGGGGTGGTAGGTGGGGTGTACCCTGCCGGAAAGAACACACTCATCCACAGTGTCAACACAGCTTGAACACAGTGTGTTTCACAGTGTGGACCACAATGTTAAATTCGAGCGTTTTCACAGTGTGAAAACCAACTCACACTGTGAACACACTGTGACCACACTGTGAACACACTATGAGGGCACTATCGCCACAGTGTGAAATTGCCTGCGTGACAAAAGGAAGCAACTCTGTGGAATGAGTTTCTTAGTAAATAAAGAAAATATGTTTTTCTTTCTGACCTCTCAAACATAAAATCCTAATTCCCAGGTATGACATGTTTTATAATGTACTCAGAGAAGGCATTTCGGGTTGATATGTTTTGATTTGTAAAATCATTGTTTTATGCAAATTAAGCAGCATACTTCCTTTTGTCACAGTATATCTTGAATATTTGCACACGTCATCCAATGACAAAAGGAAGCAACTCTTGATAATCTAAGAAGTCAGTATTGTGTGAGTACGTACGTGTGTGTGTTTGTGTGTGTATCCATGTGTATGTGTGTATATACGTTTGTGTGTATATTTATGTGCAAATATATGTGTATGTATGCGTGTGTGTGAGTGCATGTGAGTATGTGTCAGTGTGTGTATGTGTTAGTGTGTATCTACTCATGTATGTGTATATGTGCGTGTTTGTGTGTGTATGCGTGTATAATATACGTATGTTTGCACGTATGTATGTCTGTGTGCATATATTTGTATGCGTTTGCATGCGTGTGTGTGCGCGCGTGTGTGTGTGTGCGTACGTGTGTGTGTGTGTGCGCGTGTGTGTTATGTGCGTCTGTGTGTGTGTGTGTGTGCGTGTGTGTGTGTGTGGCTGTGCCGTGTGCGTGTTTCTGTGTGTGAGTGCGTGTGTGTGTAGGTGTGTCTGTGTGTTTGCTTGTGGGTGTGTGTGTATGTGTGTTTGTGCGTGTGTGTGTTTGTTTGCGCGTATGTCTGTATGTGTGCGTATATTTGTGTGTGTGTGTGTGCGTGTGTGTGTGTGTGTGTGTGTGTGTGTGTGTTTGTTTGCATGAGTGTGTTTGTATGTGTGTGTACGTGTATGGTTGTGCATGTGTGTGTGTGTTTGTGTTTGTGTGTGAGTCATTGGCAAAGCCAGGTAAAACAACATTTCATCAAGTTAATCATTTTCTGCAAAATTCCCCACACAAAAGTGTACATGTGGGACAATAATAAACACATAGCATCAGAACTTGTGCTGTGAAAAAAAAGAAAACGTTATATTTTTAATTCACAGTCAGCATTTTGATTGATAAATGAAATGGGTTTTAAATGTATATATATACTTCAGTCAAAATACTCTAACGTTTCCTTCAGATGTGCAAACAGATCAGCGAATTTCAGCATTTTCTGTATCAATTCTGGTGCAGTGGTTGACAGACATTCAAGGAGAAAAGTGAGCTGCACTTAGGCGCGCTCTGATTGGCTGATTGGGAGATCAATGCACACATGCCACTTCCATGCTGATAGGTGATTGGCTGATTGAGTTGCTTCCTTTTGTCAGTGTTTTATGAGGAAATCTTTAGAGTTGCTTCCTTTTGATATATCTATATTTCGGAAATTAGGGGTCATGTGACCTCAATTTATTCACCATCATGTAGAGCATACAAAAAATACCCCAAATCAAGAAAAAAAGTCGATTTTGATAAATTCAGAGTTGCTTCCTTTTGTCATGGGACGGCAGAACGGTGCGCTCACACTGTGTATCTCAGCAATATCACAGTGTGCTCACGGTGTGTTCACATTGTTTAACATTGTGGTCCACACTGTGAAAGGCAATGTGTTCACACTGTGGACGAGTGTGTTCTTTCCGGCAGGGTATCAACATTTGAACGATTGTTATGCTCATCTGCCCTATAGCATTTCTATATCTAACGTAATGACGGAAAGGGGAAGATTACATAACATGTGACAAACTCTTGCAAAATCAAGTTATGCCGAAATTGGCATTTAAAGAGATCTAGTTCATGTAGTAACATTGTCCAAATACACAAATCTTACTTTAGAACTCTAGATGTTCTCTCATACCTCGTTATATTCGTACTACCAATAGAGGCATGGAACAGGGTGTTTTTTTTTGGGGGGGGGGGGATTGAAGTGTTCGGAATTTTAGTTATCCACTGGAAAAAAAATGTGCAATGAGTTAGCGAATATCAAACCCGTGTGGTCTAGCGGTTGCTCCTTGATGAGGCTTTGGCGCAGAGGGAGTCAAGATAAGATTTGTATGTCAACTTTCTGTCCAGTTTTACCCCAAGGTACGTGGTAGAGGGGTTGTAGGGCAGGGGAGTCCCATTTACGTTGACTGTAAGCTGGCGGCTTGCTTGCCCCAATCGGTGCATGTTGGCCTTGAATCTGCTAACTCAAACCTGTTCAGGGTGACCCATTCGTTTCTTGGCAGGTCAGCTTAGTGTTTTGGGTCACTGTGAATTATGGGGGTCGTGGGTGTGCTGCCAGTCGTCCTTCCATGCGCTGAGGGTGTTAAAAGGCCCATATTGCAGGGTTGCTGCATGGCGGATGAAGGGGCGCATGGACGGAGTGTGTGTGCTTTAGCACTCCAGGTGGAACCAGCGAGGCAGCGGAGGAGGTTGTTCCTTGATGAGGCTTTGGCGCAGAGGGAGTCAAGATGAGGTTTGTATGTCAACTGTCTGTCTGTCTGTCTGTCTTACCCCAAGGTACGTGGTAGAGGGGTTGTAGGGTAGGGGAGTCCCATTTACGTTGACTGTAAGCTGGCGGCTTGCTTCCTTGGTGTTCAGATGAAAGGCGGTTGATATTGCTTTTTGCGGCGTTCAGTTTGAGTCTCCAGGTCTTCAGGTATGTTGCAACTAGGGCCATGTCCGTTGTTAGGGCATCTTCCAATTTGGACCAGTTTTCGTCAGTGTAGACGAGGTCAAGGTCATCTGCGTAGCCCTACTGTTGTGAAGCAGTCTTGAACATGTCGCTGATGTACATGTTGAAGAGCAAGGTTGCCATGACTGAGCCTTGAGGAAGACCTTTATGAGTCGACGAGGACGGCTGGACTGTCCATTGCTGGTCTTCAGGACAAAGCTGCGGTTAGAAAAAAACGCACTGAGACCACCCAACGCGCGCTATATACCAAGCAGCAATAAACATTATATACTCATGCCCCTCGTCTTCCGGTTCCAGTATGCCATACCCCATCATGCGACAGTACATGTTCAATCTCTGTCGGCTGCTATAGGTCATCGACTCGTGCAGCCGCGGACTAGGTTCATCCACGCATTGCAACCTTTTGTGTAGAACCAATCAAGCGGTCGTCAGGAGGAAGTAACTTATATGTACTTTTACTTCCAACATCCATATCAAACCCGTGTGGTCCAGTGGTTAGGATTTCTGGTTTTCTCCCAGGCGGCCCAGGTTCGAGTCCTGGCACGGGGAAATGCGATTTTTTTTTTTGTCTTCCTTTGATTCAACTAATTATCGTTTATTGCAATTTTGTTTGAAAGAGTTTAATTGTAAAAGACTCATAATGAAACAAATCTTGTTTATAGTGGCATATTTAACTTTCCCGATTTCTTTCATGATACATATTCAGCAACATCATTACTCTAGGAAATGTCTCCTTTCTTTCCATACATGAGGCCAATTGAGAATGATTACACTTACGATAACTTGCAATGCTTACGATAACCATGCTTACGATAACTTTCAATATTTCTACATTCTCCGAGCTGATATTTATATACCACTACACCCCTTATCACTAAAATTAATGTTCTTTTGTTATGGTGCAGGTAGTTTAATGGGGAGGAGTAGTGGGGGGGGGGGGGGGGGGGGTTTAAATTTATGTCGAGATTGCATATTTTCCCTCCATCCCTTGAAGGCTCGAAATAAAGTCACAACAACGAGTATTTTCTTTTGAGGGCACTGCTGTTCCTGCCCATGTCGCTGTATTTCAGTGAAAATAAACAAAAATACACGGAACCTCAAGGCGAATTAGTCCCTAAAACTTCCAAAAAGAGCCCCCAAAATAATTAAAAAGCCCCCATAAATGTTTAATTTGCAAAGAGTTCAGTGAGAAACAAATATCTTAGATTGCTATTTGCATGCAGGCAACTTTGACAAATAGCTCCTGAAAAAGACCTTTAAACAATTTTCTTTGCAGCTTTTTAGAGTGCTATTTTCATTGAGGACAAATTGAATTGTATGTAGTCCCCGAAAAATGATTTGTTTCTTCCTCACCTGTATTTCACCATTCTCTTGCAACTCAAAGTCTTACGTTTGGGGAGTTCCCCTTCAAAATGAGGCATTTCTCTGCCAGGGATTGCCTTTGGCTGACCAAACGAGAGAGGTGCTAGGACTTGAATTGAGTCCAAGATCTGAAGGTGGGCTAGGAAGGCCCATGTTGACGACAGTGATGGAACATCAGGGTCCAGGGGCCCGATTACGGGATTAGCTATTGTAAGCTACATTTAATTGTATTAGTAAGATCATGTGTTCTCTAAATGCGCAAGTCTGATTCGATGAAACGCGACTTACAATTAATTGTGACTAACAATCTTCTGTATCTTATGTTATCGATGTTATCGTAACGGCGTCCATATTTGCTTATGCAAATTTAATGCACAAAGCCAACCTGCGCGACGTCGCGCTGTTCATCCTAGTCAAGATTCTAGATGTGTTTTAAAGTTGCATACACATCCGCATTATTCCTTCTTTTTCTTTCGTTTGAGGCAGCTTTAGAAACTAAGAAACATCGGGTAAATTTTGTAGCCAATAAATTGTTTCGGGGTCAAAGTTGTTTAAGTTGGGGTTTGGGTTTGGTGGGCCGAGGATGGGGCACTCGTGAATGATGCGGGCGGCAGTTTGCTCATGGTGAGCCACAGGTGCAGGCCGGAGAGGGTCTAAGCCCCAATCGGTGCATGTTGGCGTTGAATCTGCCGACTCAAGCCTGTTCAGGGTGACCCATTCTTTTCTTGGCAGGTCAGCTTAGTGTTTGGGGTCACTATATGAATTATGGGGGTCGTGGGTGTGCTGCAGGTCGTCCTTCCATGCGCTGAGGGTGTTAAAAGGCCCATATTGCAGGGTTGCTGCATGGCGGATGAAGGGGCGCATGGACGGAGTGTGTGTGCTCTTTAGCACTCCAGGTGGAACCAGCGAGGCAGCGGAGGAGGTTGTTCCTTGATGAGGCGTTGGCGCAAAGGGAGTCAAGATGAGATTTGTATGTCAACTGTCTGTCCAGTTTTACCCCAAGGAACGTGGTAGAGGGGTTGTAGGGCAGGTGAGTCCCATTTACGTTGACTGTAAGCTGGCGGCTTGCTTCCTTGGTGTACAGATGAAAGGCGGTTGATATTGCATTTGCGGCGTTCAGTTTGAGTCTCCAGGTCTTCAGGTATGTTGCAACTAGGGCCATGTCCGTTGTTAGAGCATCTTCCAATTTGGACCGGTTTTCGTCAGAGTAGAGGAGGTGAAGGTCATCTGCGTAGCCCTACTGTTGTGAAGCAGTCTTGAAAATGTCGCTGATGTACATGTTGAAGAGCAAGGTTGCCATGACTGAGCCTTGAGGAAGACCTTTATGAGTCGACGAGGACGGCTAGACTGTCCATTGCTGGTCTTCAGGACAAAGCTGCGGTTAGAAAAAAACGCACTCTGACCACCCAACGCGCGCTAAATACCAAGCAGCAATAAACATTATATATATATATATACTCATGCCCCTAGTCTTCCGGTTCCAGTATGCCATACCCCATCATGCGACAGTACATGTTCAATCTCTATCGGCTGCTATAGGTCATCGATGATATAGGTAGACCCGTGCAGCCGCGGACTAGGTTCATCCACGCATTGCAACCTGTTGTGTAGAACCAATCAAGCGGTCGTCAGGGGGCAGTGACTTATATGTACTTTTACTTCCAACATCCATATCAAACCCGTGTGGTCCAGTGGTTAGGATTTCTGGTTTTCTCCCAGGCGGCCCAGGTTCGAGTCCTGGCACGGGGAAATGCGATTTTTTGTTTCTTCCTTTGATTCAACTAATTATCGTTTATTGCAATTTTGTTTGAAAGAGTTTAATTTTTAAAAATGTATAATAAAATAAATCTTGTTTACAGTGGAATATTTAACTTTCACTTTTTCTTTCATGATACATATTCAGCAACATCATTACTGTAGGAAAGGTCTATTACAATTTATATTACAAATACAATAACACACTTTAAATGACCAAATTATATTGCCTATGAATACATTTATATTTGGAATTTCTGGAGGTAATTTCTGGAGGTAATTTCTGCCACTTGAATTTTGTTATTTTATACGCAAAATATTATATATTCTCTACAAAGTGTAAAACTAGTAGATTCATTTGAATTATTTAAGAAACAGTTGAAATATTATTACGACCTTGAACGAATAATTTATTTAAAACGAGACAAATTTGTTTTATTCCTTGATAAATGGAGAGATGTAGGCTACAATTGATTTGAAACTTATTATGATATGTATTATGAATATTACGCTGTTGACATCACATGCATTATTTTGTATTTTGTATTTATAATATATTTGTTAACTTGCTTTGAGAATTTTGAATAAATTGTATTTGAAAAAAAAAAAATGTAATCATGTTCCAATATGTGACCTTAATAAGTCAAATGTATCCATTATTATCGCACATCATGGTTATCGTCAAACTATTATCTTTACAAATAATTCAACAAATTAACACAAAGCTTTGGTGCACGATATCGACATAATCATATGCCCCCCCCCCCCCAAAAAAAAAAACCTCTCAACACATTCTCGTTTAAACATATTTTACCAAGCGCTTATAATACACTAAACGTAAGTTGAATACACAGTATTTTCATTCGACCATATCAAGAGGATCGATCACAAAAGGGTCGATCACAAAAAACCTCACATAATCGATCACCAAACGAGAGAATCGATCACCCAAAAAAGAATCGATAACACTATATCGATCTTCAACAAAAACAAGCCATATTCGTTGTAATTTTATGGAGTTGTATTCTGTTATATCCGCCATTCCTTTACAATGGAAACGCATTATTAAAAATGCTCCCATTTCAAATATGAATCAGCATGAACATTTAATTAGTACGTTGAAAAAGAAAACTAAAACATGTAAATTCATTCATAAAGTATGCATTGATAAAATAATTCAAGTTCCAATTTCACAAACAAAATGGAACTCAATTTTATTGGAACCGATAATGGATTGGAAAGAAATGTACGCTATACCTTTTAAATATGCATTATCAACAAAATTGCGTTACTTTCAGTTTAAAATATTACATAATATTCTTGGGGTAAATAAATATTTGAAATTGGTAGGCATATTAGATTCTGATCAATGTGATTTTTGTTTAAATAGTGTTGAATCAATCGCACATTTGTTCTGGGATTGCCCTGTAACACATCAATTTATATTACAATTTCAAGAACACACTTTAAATGACAAAATTATATTGACTATGAATACATTTATATTTGGAATTTCTGGAGGTAATTTCTGCCACTTGAATTTTGTTATTTTATACGCAAAATATTATATATTCTCTACAAAGTGTAAAAATGGTAGATTATCATTTGAATTATTTAAGAAACAGTTACAATATTATTACGACCTTGAACGAATAATTTATTTAAAACGAGACAAATTTGTTTTATTTCTTGATAAATGGAGAGATGTACAATTGATTTGAAACTTATTATGATATGTATCATGTATATTACGTTGTTGACATCACATACATATATATTATTTTGTATTTTGTACTTATAATATTTTTGTTAACTTGCTTTGAGAAACTTGAATAAATTTTATTTGAAAAAAAAAAGAAAAAAAAAAAAACAAGCCCCTTATCTATAATATATTCTGTATCGATCTTAAACCAAAACATCATGAATACTCGTGAGTGATTATGACGTTGCTCATTAAGTATATTTATAACATTACAAAGTTACAACAACAAAAAAGCATTATACAATATACTATAACATCATGATACTACCATCTTCAGAACATAGCAGAACCATGTATTAGCAAAAATACATGTTGTAATGAATTGCCGTATCCGAATTCGACCACTTTACATTTTACATCAATATAAGATTCAATGAACCTGTATACAAACTATAGGCCTACTGATTTTGTATGTATAACAAACTCTTTCAAACAAATATTTCTAGCATAACAGTACAGTGCGACATTTAAAGAATCTAGTAACTTTGTTGACATGTGCAAAAAGGGATGAAGGGTTGATGCAATGTATATTGTTGTTATCTCATATGTCCACAGGGTATTGTGTGAAAATTTCAAGTAAAATGGACATTGCATGGCCAAGTAATGAGCGAAAATGCAAAGTGATATTCACTAACTCACTGCACTCACTTTGTACACGGTTTCAAAACTCCGGGGGATTTTTCTTATCTGAATACTTTGATCGTACATATCTTTGTAACGAAAGGGAAATTTGACAAACCGAAACCGGTCCCATTATTTTATTGTTAATACGAATACAACAAGGTATGAGGGAACCGCTAGAATTAACATTTTATTTTGAGGATTTGGACAATGTTACTAAGTCCCTTTAATATCTAGAGCTACCAACATACAATTCATTTTCAATGACAATATGCATCAAATTAATGCCTAACAATAACTATGTCCTCACAACATTTAGTTCAATTAAACAAACCAAATTAAAACATCCGACATTGTTGTACACAGATTATGTTGTCTAGAACAAAACCAGTTGATCATGCATATGAAATTAAGGTTCGCCTCTTGTTGTATTCGTCTCTTTCCCCCTTTACACCTTCTTTCTTGAAACACTTTAACTGTGTTCTATCTCGCGAATAATTGATACATCTATTTCAGTTTAACATGTGCGGAAAATAAATTCGCGTCCGGGCAGCCGCGGACTAGGTTCATCCACGCATTGCAACCTTTTGTGTAGAACCAATCAAGCGGTCGTCAGGGGGGGCAGTGACTTATATGTACTTTTACTTCCAACATCCATAGCAAACCCGTGTGGTCCAGTGGTTAGGATTTCTGGTTTTCTCCCAGGCGGCCCAGGTTCGAGTCCTGGCACGGGGAAATGCGATTTGTTTTGTCTTCCTTTGATTCAACTAATTATCGTTTATTGCAATTTTGTTTGAAAGAGTTTAATTTTTAAAATTGATAATAAAACAAATCCTGTTTATAGTGGAATATTTAACTTTCACTTTTTCTTTCATGATACATATTCAGCAACATCATTACTCTAGGAAAGATCTATTACAATTTATATTACAAATTCAATAACACACTTTAAATGACCAAATTATATTGCCTATGAATACATTTATATTTGGAATTTCTGGAGGTAATTTCTGCCACTTGAATTTTGTTATTTTATACGCCAAAATATTATATATTCTCTACAAAGTTTTAAAATAGTAGATTATCATTTGAATTATTTAAGAAACAGTTGAAATATTATTACGACCTTGAACGAATAATTTATTTAAAACGAGACAAATTTGTTTTATTTCTTGATAAATGGAGAGATGTACAATTGATTTGAAACTTATTATGATATGTATTATGAATATTACGCTGTTAACATCACATGCATTATTTTGTATTTTGTACTTATAATATATTTGTTAACTTGCTTTGAGAATTTTTAATAAATTGTATTTAAATTTTAAAAAAAAAAAAAATTAATCATGTTCCAATATGTGACCTTAAAGGGAAAGTTGAGTTTTGGTAGAGAGGGCGCTAGACTACTTAATTGGTTTGTGAGGTAATGAAAAACTGAGTGTAAAATTTGAAAGAGCATAATATTTAAACAATAAAATCATCTTTGTTTGATCAAAATCGGTTCAGAAACGGCTGAAATATCCATAAATATAACAATTTGTAATAAACCCGGGGCCCCGGGTTTATTAGAGAATTTTGAACCAGCCGTTAAAAATTCAAAAAAATGCTTCCTCTTTTCAAAAAGTTACAAAATAGGTATTTAAATAGTTGTTGGTTATTTCTCTATCTAATCACTATTTCAACAAAGCATCACATGCACAATATTTTATTCAAAATGGTTGAAACCGATGAGTGTTTAGAGAGCGCCCTCTTACGTTTTAACGGCTCTTTTTGAATGATAACATGATCTTTACTACGTCATTTGTAATTTTGTGTTCCTTTCTAGTTATAACTATTAGTTTGTAATGTAATGATGCAGGTTTTGGTTACTAAAATTCAGTTTCACTAAAACTGTACTCTCCTTACCAGAACTCAACTATCCCTTTAACAAGACAATTATATCCATTTATTATCGCACATCATGGTTATCGTCAAACTATTATCTTACAAATAATTCAACAAATTAATACATAGCTTTGGTGCACGATATCGACATAATCATATGCCCCCAAAAAAACCTCTCAACACATTCTCGTTTAAACATATTTTACCAAGCGCTTAAAATACACTAAACGTAAGTTGAATACACCGTATTTTCATTCGACCATATCAAGAGGATCGATCACAAAAAGGTCGATCACAACAAACCTCACATAATCGATCACCAAACGAGAGAATCGATCACCCAAAAAAGAATCGATAACACTATATCGATCTTCAACAAAAACAAGCCCCTAATGGAGTGGTCACACGATACTTGCGACGACCTGCAACAGCTTGCGATTGGTCACGTGCACATATGAAAGGCGGATTTTGCCAAAGTCTGTAATACATCACCGCCCTGTACAAACTCACTGCAGATGTACAATATAAACACTCACAAAATGTTCCGCAATTCAAGGATGAGCGTTAATATCTCTCTGCTCTTATATTGATATGGTCTTGATGCACAAATTACTACTATTACTACTACCACTACTTCTACTACTTCTACTACTACTACTACTAATCATAATTATAATAGTAATATTGTTAATTATAATAATAATATTATTTAATAATAATTAATAATAATAGTAGTTCGTATTATATAGCGCCTATAAAAGCCTCTAAGCGTCACACCCGCATTGTACACATCCTCTACTCCCTGAGGAGCATGCTAGCGGTGGGTACCCTATTGGTGCACCAAGCTCATATGAAATTAGCCTGAGTATGGAGCCATAGCAAAGACAAATGTTGCAAAATATAAACATAGGACGTGGTGCAAGCTTTTGGCTCTTAATTAGCTCATACAAAGACCTCCAATAGGCCAAATATAAATTACCGCGGTAAACAGGGTAGAAAAACAACAAAAATAATAACTGTGGGACATGAAAGAGAATCGTGGGCCCCAAGAGCGCAAGAGCCGAGACCCCCCCCTCCCCCCCCCCCCCCCCCCTCCCATTCGATCGTTGTCATGTGGATGCCAATCCCAATAATGATAATACAAATCTGTCGGTTGAACACCTCCCTTTCATTATTGGTAAGGGTATGTAATGAGAATAAATAACTTTTGATGAAAAGCAGAAATATCTAGAGGCTTGCCTGGAGTATTCAGGATAAATCATTGTCTACCAAACCATGCATCGTTGCCATGGATACGATTTCAATAGGTCACCGCATGCGACGAGACTTGCCTGAAGTATTCAGGATTAAGTATTGTCTACCAAACCATGAATATTTGCCATGGATGCAATTTCAATAGGTCAATAGGGTGAGATGAAGCCACCGCAATAACCGCAATCACCGCAATCACCTTGCTCTTTCTCTCTCTCTTCTATTGTTTTGATCGCAACGGATTTTGAACCGACTTTTTGATGTTCAAAAACCTTGCGACAAGACTTGCGACGGGAACCTGCCGTCGCAAGAGAACACACGGCGCATGCGTTCCTCGTGACCAGTCGTGCTATTGTTCGATCGACAACCCAAAACCAGGCTTATAATGCTTATTAAGCACGGTAAATAACATGTTAGGTTTACTTTAGCCTAAATGTAATACATACAACCTATTTATGGCTATAATGGGAATAATACCGAATTTATTGCGATATTTGCATTCTGATGTAACGTCTAGTTATTTCGAACATGATCGGCCCTTCATAAGTTCTATTGTCTTGTTGCAGGCTGTTGCAGGTCGTCGCAAGTCTCGTGTGCCCACTCCATTATCTATAATATATTCTGCATCGATCTTAAACCAAAAAACATGAATACTCGTGAGTGATTATGACGTTGCTCATTAAGTATATTTATAACATTACAAAGTTACAACAACAAAAAAGCATTATACAATATACTATAACATCATGATACTACCATCTTCAGAACATAACAGAACCATGTATTAGCAAAAATACATAATTAATTGCCGTATCCGAATTCGACCACTTTACATTTTACATCAATACAGGGTGCCCAGAAAGAATGCAACACCTACGATCGTTAATTTCATCAACATTATTGACCAAATGTCATTGTTTTTTGTTTGATTAGGTAGAACATTCTTTTCCCAACAAAATGATACCATGAGCATTGGTTTTGGGTAAGGCGTTTGGATCCTAGGGCCATTTTTCTGACGCAATGTCGTTTCCTAAATTTGCTACTTTTTCGTCTCCAGCGATCCTCGGAACAAGGAGGCATTCTCGCTCCACGGCCTCCCATAGACAGAAGAACCGCATGACTGCTCTCCCTCTGATAAGGAAGACAATGTAAGCCATACCGTACGGGGTACTGAATTACGCAACATTGTCTTCCTTATCAAAGGGAGAGCAGTCATGCGGTTCTTCTGTCTATGGGAGGCCGTGGAGCGAAATGCCTCCGTGTTCCGAGGATCGCTGGAGACGAAAAAGTAGCAAATTTAGGAAACGACATTGCGTCAGAAAAATGGCCCTAGGATTCAAACGCCTTACTCAAAATCAGTGCTTATGGTATAATTTTGTTGGAAAAAGAATGTTCTACCCAATCAAACAAAAAACAATGACATTTGGTCGATGATGTTGATGAAATTAACGATCGTAGGTGTTGCATTCTTTCTGGGCCACCCTGTATAAGATTCAATGAACCTGTATTAATACAAACTACACAGATTTTGTATGTATAACAAACTCTTTCAAACAAATATTTCTAGCATAACAGTACAGTGCAACATTTAATATCTGGAGCTACCAACGTACATTTCCTTTTCAATGACAATATGCATCAAATTAATGCCTAACAATAACTATGTCCTCACAACATTTAGTTCAATTAAACAAACCAAATTAAAACATCCGACATTGTTGTACACAGATTATGTTGTCTAGAACAAAACCAGTTGATCATGCATATGAAATTAAGGTTCGCCTCTTGTTGTATTCGTCTCTTTCCCCCTTTACACCTTCTTTCTTGAAACACTTTAACTGTGTTCTATCTCGCGAATAATTGATACATCTATTTCAGTTTAACATGTGCGGAAAATAAATTCGCGTCCGGGCAGCCGCGGACTAGTTCATCCACGCATTGCAACCTTTTGTGTAGAACCAATCAAGCGGTCGTCAGGGGGGCAGTGACTTATATGTACTTTTACTTCCAACATCCATAGCAAACCCGTGTGGTCCAGTGGTTAGGATTTCTGGTTTTCTCCCAGGCGGCCCAGGTTCGAGTCCTGGCACGGGGAAATGCGATTTGTTTTGTCTTCCTTTGATTCAACTAATTATCGTTTATTGCAATTTTGTTTGAAAGAGTTTAATTTTTTAAAATTGATAATAAAACAAATCCTGTTTATAGTGGAATATTTAACTTTCACTTTTTCTTTCATGATACATATTCAGCAACATCATTACTCTAGGAAAGATCTATTACAATTTATATTACAAATTCAATAACACACTTTAAATGACCAAATTATATTGCCTATGAATACATTTATATTTGGAATTTCTGGAGGTAATTTCTGCCACTTGAATTTTGTTATTTTATACGCAAAATATTATATATTCTCTACAAAGTTTTAAAATAGTAGATTATCATTTGAATTATTTAAGAAACAGTTGAAATATTATTACGACCTTGAACGAATAATTTATTTAAAACGAGACAAATTTGTTTTATTTCTTGATAAATGGAGAGATGTACAATTGATTTGAAACTTATTATGATATGTATTATGAATATTACGCTGTTAACATCACATGCATTATTTTGTATTTTGTACTTATAATATATTTGTTAACTTGCTTTGAGAATTTTTAATAAATTGTATTTAAAAAAAAAAAAAAATTAATCATGTTCCAATATGTGACCTTAAAGGGAAAGTTGAGTTTTGGTAGAGAGGGCGCTAGACTACTTAATTGGTTTGTGAGGTAATGAAAAACTGAGTGTAAAATTTGAAAGAGCATAATATTTAAACAATAAAATCATCTTCGTTTGATCAAAATCGGTTCAGAAACGGCTGAAATATCCATAAATATAACAATTTGTAATAAACCCGGGGCCCCGGGTTTATTAGAGAATTTTGAACCAGCCGTTAAAAATTCAAAAAAATGCTTCCTCTTTTCAAAAAGTTACAAAATAGGTATTTAAATAGTTGTTGGTTATTTCTCTATCTAATCACTATTTCAACAAAGCATCACATGCACAATATTTTATTCAAAATGGTTGAAACCGATGAGTGTTTAGAGAGTGCCCTCTTACGTTTTAACGGCTCTTTTTGAATGATAACATGATCTTTACTACGTCATTTGTAATTTTGTGTTCCTTTCTAGTTATAACTATTAGTTTGTAATGTAATGATGCAGGTTTTGGTTACTAAAATTCAGTTTCACTAAAACTGTACTCTCCTTACCAGAACTCAACTATCCCTTTAACAAGACAATTATATCCATTATTATCGCACATCATGGTTATCGTCAAACTATTATCTTTACAAATAATTCAACAAATTAATACATAGCTTTGGTGCACGATATCGACATAATCATATGCCCCCAAAAAAACCTCTCAACACATTCTCGTTTAAACATATTTTACCAAGCGCTTAAAATACACTAAACGTAAGTTGAATACACCGTATTTTCATTCGACCATATCAAGAGGATCGATCACAAAAAGGTCGATCACAACAAACCTCACATAATCGATCACCAAACGAGAGAATCGATCACCCAAAAAAGAATCGATAACACTATATCGATCTTCAACAAAAACAAGCCCCTAATGGAGTGGTCACACGATACTTGCGACGACCTGCAACAGCTTGCGATTGGTCACGTGCACATATGAAAGGCGGATTTTGCCAAAGTCTGTAATACATCACCGCCCTGTACAAACTCACTGCAGATGTACAATATAAACACTCACAAAATGTTCCGCAATTCAAGGATGAGCGTTAATATCTCTCTGCTCTTATATTGATATGGTCTTGATGCACAAATTACTACTATTACTACTACCACTACTTCTACTACTTCTACTACTACTACTACTAATAATCATAATTATAATAGTAATATTGTTAATTATAATAATAATATTATTTAATAATAATTAATAATAATAGTAGTTCGTATTATAGCGCCTATAAAAGCCTCTAAGCGTCACACCCGCATTGTACACATCCTCTACTCCCTGAGGAGCATGCTAGCGGTGGGTACCCTATTGGTGCACCAAGCTCATATGAAATTAGCCTGAGTATGGAGCCATAGCAAAGACAAATGTTGCAAAATATAAACATAGGACGTGGTGCAAGCTTTTGGCTCTTAATTAGCTCATACAAAGACCTCCAATAGGCCAAATATAAATTACCGCGGTAAACAGGGTAGAAAAACAACAAAAATAATAACTGTGGGACATGAAAGAGAATCGTGGGCCCCAAGAGCGCAAGAGCCGAGACCCCCCCCCCCCCTCCCCCTCCCATTCGATCGTTGTCATGTGGATGCCAATCCCAATAATGATAATACAAATCTGTCGGTTGAACACCTCCCTTTCATTATTGGTAAGGGTATGTAATGAGAATAAATAACTTTTGATGAAAAGCAGAAATATCTAGAGGCTTGCCTGGAGTATTCAGGATAAATCATTGTCTACCAAACCATGCATCGTTGCCATGGATACGATTTCAATAGGTCACCGCATGCGACGAGACTTGCCTGAAGTATTCAGGATTAAGTATTGTCTACCAAACCATGAATATTTGCCATGGATGCAATTTCAATAGGTCAATAGGGTGAGATGAAGCCACCGCAATAACCGCAATCACCGCAATCACCTTGCTCTTTCTCTCTCTCTTCTATTGTTTTGATCGCAACGGATTTTGAACCGACTTTTTGATGTTCAAAAACCTTGCGACAAGACTTGCGACGGGAACCTGCCGTCGCAAGAGAACACACGGCGCATGCGTTCCTCGTGACCAGTCGTGCTATTGTTCGATCGACAACCCAAAACCAGGCTTATAATGCTTATTAAGCACGGTAAATAACATGTTAGGTTTACTTTAGCCTAAATGTAATACATACAACCTATTTATGGCTATAATGGGAATAATACCGAATTTATTGCGATATTTGCATTCTGATGTAACGTCTAGTTATTTCGAACATGATCGGCCCTTCATAAGTTCTATTGTCTTGTTGCAGGCTGTTGCAGGTCGTCGCAAGTCTCGTGTGCCCACTCCATTATCTATAATATATTCTGCATCGATCTTAAACCAAAAAACATGAATACTCGTGAGTGATTATGACGTTGCTCATTAAGTATATTTATAACATTACAAAGTTACAACAACAAAAAAGCATTATACAATATACTATAACATCATGATACTACCATCTTCAGAACATAACAGAACCATGTATTAGCAAAAATACATAATTAATTGCCGTATCCGAATTCGACCACTTTACATTTTACATCAATACAGGGTGCCCAGAAAGAATGCAACACCTACGATCGTTAATTTCATCAACATTATTGACCAAATGTCATTGTTTTTTGTTTGATTAGGTAGAACATTCTTTTCCCAACAAAATGATACCATGAGCATTGGTTTTGGGTAAGGCGTTTGGATCCTAGGGCCATTTTTCTGACGCAATGTCGTTTCCTAAATTTGCTACTTTTTCGTCTCCAGCGATCCTCGGAACAAGGAGGCATTCTCGCTCCACGGCCTCCCATAGACAGAAGAACCGCATGACTGCTCTCCCTTTGATAAGGAAGACAATGTAAGCCATACCGTACGGGGTACTGAATTACGCAACATTGTCTTCCTTATCAAAGGGAGAGCAGTCATGCGGTTCTTCTGTCTATGGGAGGCCGTGGAGCGAAATGCCTCCGTGTTCCGAGGATCGCTGGAGACGAAAAAGTAGCAAATTTAGGAAACGACATTGCGTCAGAAAAATGGCCCTAGGATTCAAACGCCTTACTCAAAATCAGTGCTTATGGTATAATTTTGTTGGAAAAAGAATGTTCTACCCAATCAAACAAAAAACAATGACATTTGGTCGATGATGTTGATGAAATTAACGATCGTAGGTGTTGCATTCTTTCTGGGCCACCCTGTATAAGATTCAATGAACCTGTATTAATACAAACTACACAGATTTTGTATGTATAACAAACTCTTTCAAACAAATATTTCTAGCATAACAGTACAGTGCAACATTTAATATCTGGAGCTACCAACGTACATTTCCTTTTCAATGACAATATGCATCAAATTAATGCCTAACAATAACTATGTCCTCACAACATTTAGTTCAATTAAACAAACCAAATTAAAACATCCGACATTGTTGTACACAGATTATGTTGTCTAGAACAAAACCAGTTGATCATGCATATGAAATTAAGGTTCGCCTCTTGTTGTATTCGTCTCTTTCCCCCTTTACACCTTCTTTCTTGAAACACTTTAACTGTGTTCTATCTCGCGAATAATTGATACATCTATTTCAGTTTA
Source organism: Echinarachnius parma (assembly GCA_037951105.1). Lineage (NCBI taxonomy): Eukaryota > Metazoa > Echinodermata > Echinoidea > Clypeasteroida > Echinarachniidae > Echinarachnius > Echinarachnius parma. Next base: position 179,913 of record JBAMJV010006199.1, read on the forward strand.
ACATGTGCGGAAAATAAATTCGCGTCCGGGCAGCCGCGGACTAGGTTCATCCACGCATTGCAACCTTTTGTGTAGAACCAATCAAGCGGTCGTCAGGGGGGCAGTGACTTATATGTACTTTTACTTCCAACATCCATAGCAAACCCGTGTGGTCCAGTGGTTAGGATTTCTGGTTTTCTCCCAGGCGGCCCAGGTTCGAGTCCTGGCACGGGGAAATGCGATTTGTTTTGTCTTCCTTTGATTCAACTAATTATCGTTTATTGCAATTTTGTTTGAAAGAGTTTAATTTTTTAAAATTGATAATAAAACAAATCCTGTTTATAGTGGAATATTTAACTTTCACTTTTTCTTTCATGATACATATTCAGCAACATCATTACTCTAGGAAAGATCTATTACAATTTATATTACAAATTCAATAACACACTTTAAATGACCAAATTATATTGCCTATGAATACATTTATATTTGGAATTTCTGGAGGTAATTTCTGCCACTTGAATTTGTTATTTTATACGCAAAATATTATATATTCTCTACAAAGTTTTAAAATAGTAGATTATCATTTGAATTATTTAAGAAACAGTTGAAATATTATTACGACCTTGAACGAATAATTTATTTAAAACGAGACAAATTTGTTTTATTTCTTGATAAATGGAGAGATGTACAATTGATTTGAAACTTATTATGATATGTATTATGAATATTACGCTGTTAACATCACATGCATTATTTTGTATTTTGTACTTATAATATATTTGTTAACTTGCTTTGAGAATTTTTAATAAATTGTATTTAAAAAAAAAAAAAATTAATCATGTTCCAATATGTGACCTTAAAGGGGAAGTTGAGTTTTGGTAGAGAGGGCGCTAGACTACTTAATTGGTTTGTGAGGTAATGAAAAACTGAGTGTAAAATTTGAAGAGCATAATATTTAAACAATAAAATCATCTTCGTTTGATCAAAATCGGTTCAGAAACGGCTGAAATATCCATAAATATAACAATTTGTAATAACCCGGGGCCCCGGGTTTATTAGAGATTTTGAACCAGCCGTTAAAAATTCAAAAAAATGCTTCCTCTTTTCAAAAAGTTACAAAATAGGTATTTAAATAGTTGTTGGTTATTTCTCTATCTAATCACTATTTCAACAAAGCATCACATGCACAATATTTTATTCAAAATGGTTGAAAACGATGAGTGTTTAGAGAGTGCCCTCTTACGTTTTAACGGCTCTTTTTGAATGATAACATGATCTTTACTACGTCATTTGTAATTTTGTGTTCCTTTCTAGTTATAACTATTAGTTGTAATGTAATGATGCAGGTTTTGGTTACTAAAATTCAGTTTCACTAAAACTGTACTCTCCTTACCAGAACTCAACTATCCCTTTAACAAGACAATTATATCCATTATTATCGCACATCATGGTTATCGTCAAACTATTATCTTTACAAATAATTCAACAAATTAATACATAGCTTTGGTGCACGATATCGACATAATCATATGCCCCCAAAAAACCTCTCAACACATTCTCGTTTAAACATATTTTACAAGCGCTTAAAATACACTAAACGTAAGTTGAATACACCGTATTTTCATTCGACCATATCAAGAGGATCGATCACAAAAGGTCGATCACAACAAACCTCACATAATCGATCACCAACGAGAGAATCGATCACCCAAAAAAGAATCGATAACACTATATCGATCTTCAACAAAAACAAGCCCCTAATGGAGTGGTCACACGATACTTGCGACGACCTGCAACAGCTTGCGATTGGTCACGTGCACATATGAAAGGCGGATTTTGCCAAAGTCTGTAATACATCACCGCCCTGTTACAAACTCACTGCAGATGTACAATATAAACACTCACAAAATGTTCCGCAATTCAAGGATGAGCGTTAATATCTCTCTGCTCTTATATTGATATGGTCTTGATGCACAAATTACTACTATTACTACTACCACTACTTCTACTACTTCTACTACTACTACTACTAATAATCATAATTATAATAGTAATATTGTTAATTATAATAATAATATTATTAATAATAATTAATAATAATAGTAGTTCGTATTATAGCGCCTATAAAAGCCTCTAAGCGTCACACCCGCATTGTACACATCCTCTACTCCCTGAGGAGCATGCTAGCGGTGGGTACCCTATTGGTGCACCAAGCTCATATGAAATTAGCCTGAGTATGGAGCCATAGCAAAGACAAATGTTGCAAAAATATAAACATAGGACGTGGTGCAAGCTTTTGGCTCTTAATTAGCTCATACAAAGACCTCCAAGAGGCCAAATATAAATTACCGCGGAAACAGGGTAGAAAAACAACAAAATAATAACTGTGGGACATGAAAGAGAATCGTGGGCCCAAGAGCGCAAGAGCCGCAGACCCCCCCCCCCCTCCCCCTCCCATTCGAACGTTGTCATGTGGATGCAATCCCAATAATGATAATACAAATCTGTCGGTTGAACACCTCCCTTTCATTATTGGTAAGGGTATGTAATGAGAATAAATAACTTTTGATGAAAAGCAGAAATATCTAGAGGCTTGCTGGAGTATTCAGGATAAATCATTGTCTACCAAACCATGCATCGTTGCCATGGATACGATTTCAATAGGTCACCGCATGCGACGAGACTTGCCTGAAGTATTCAGGATTAAGTATTGTCTACCAAACCATGAATATTTGCCATGGATGCAATTTCAATAGGTCAATAGGGTGAGATGAAGCCACCGCAATAACCGCAATCACCGCAATCACCTTGCTCTTTCTCTCTCTTCTTCTATTGTTTTGATCGCAACGGATTTTGAACCGACTTTTTGATGTTCAAAAACCTTGCGACAAGACTTGCGACGGGAACCTGCCGTCGCAAGAGAACACACGGCGCATGCGTTCCTCGTGACCAGTCGTGCTATTGTTCGATCGACAACCCAAAACCAGGCTTATAATGCTTATTAAGCACGGTAAATAACATGTTAGGTTTACTTTAGCCTAAATGTAATACATACAACCTATTTATGGCTATAATGGGAATAATACCGAATTTATTGCGATATTTGCATTCTGATGTAACGTCTAGTTATTTCGAACATGATCGGCCCTTCATAAGTTCTATTGTCTTGTTGCAGGCTGTTGCAGGTCGTCGCAAGTCTCGTGTGCCCACTCCATTATCTATAATATATTCTGCATCGATCTTAACCAAAAAACATGAATACTCGTGAGTGATTATGACGTTGCTCATTAAGTATATTTATAACATTACAAAGTTACAACAACAAAAAAGCATTATACAATATACTATAACATCATGATACTACCATCTTCAGAACATAACAGAACCATGTATTAGCAAAAATACATAATTAATTGCCGTATCCGAATTCGACCCACTTTACATTTTACATCAATACAGGGGTGCCCCAGAAAGAATGCAACACCTACGATCGTTAATTTCATCAACATTATTGACCAAATGTCATTGTTTTTTGTTGATTAGGTAGAACATTCTTTTCCCAACAAAATGATACCATGAGCATTGGTTTTGGGTAAGGCGTTTGGATCCTAGGGCCCATTTTTCTGACGCAATGTCGTTTCCTAAATTTGCTACTTTTTCGTCTCTCAGCGATCCTCGGAACAAGGAGGCATTCTCGCTCCACGGCCTCCATAGACAGAAGAACCGCATGACTGCTCTCCCTTTGATAAGGAAGACAATGTAAGCCATACCGTACGGGGTACTGAATTACGCAACATTGTCTTCCTTATCAAAGGGAGAGCAGTCATGCGGTTCTTCTGTCTATGGGAGGCCGTGGAGCGAAATGCCTCCGTGTTCCGAGGATCGCTGGAGACGAAAAAGTAGCAAATTTAGGAAACGACATTGCGTCAGAAAAATGGCCCTAGGATTCAAACGCCTTACTCAAAATCAG